>CM024674.1:7534402-7788497 GCA_014182725.1 Eucalyptus brandiana
GTCCATATTCATCTATTTTACGTGCATTTAAGATTTGAGTTCTTCGTTCATCAGTAAGATAATTATCCCCTCAACCTTTTAGTTGTTCTGTAAATCTAGCTACTAAATGGTTAGCATCGGCATGATTAGAAATTTCTTATTGAGTTTTATAAGCATTTGCTACCATAACTATTTGATTAGGAATATTGACGGTATTATTTTCAAAGACACCATCTATATTCCATTCATAAATGGTATTGGAAGAATACTTATTGAACTCTTTGTGATGACACTTCAAGGACAATATCAAGAGGAGTGGCTCTTTGATAGTAAAGTTTTTGGAGATTTTTCCATGAGAGTATTTATTACGGGAATTGATTCACTTTCAGACCCTTCATTAGATTTTTCAAGGACATTTATTTGAGCCAAGGGGAGATATATTGGTTAACTTGATATTTTCTTTTAATAGGTTTGTCACCCCATTTTTGTCCAAAAAGACATTGCAAATGAAACAATTTAATTATATAAACTTTATCTAGTGAACCTGTTGACATATAAATTTTGGTGACTCATTTAATCATTTCCATTGAAAACCAGAAGTAGGTATCACTTTTTAGCGGTTGACGCCATCAATGATGCCGACAATCTTTATTTTACCTAGCCGATTTAGAAAAGAGAAGTAGATATCACTTCTTTTTTGCCGCTTCCACAGTCGTTGATCCACTTCCGCTGCCGCTGCTTAAGCCACTGCTGCGGCAGTTGGGGCCATAGGTGGCCTTGTGTTGCTCGAGCTCTAACTGGAGCTTGAGGACGGAACCGCAGCGCTCGCACTTCACTTTAGCTTGGCGGTGGACCATCTAGGCGTGGTGCTCCAATATGCTCTTTGAGATCTTCTTCTTACAACAATTACACTTTTGCATAGTTTTCAATTTGAGGGAGAGTTCAGACTTGAGGAGAAAAAGAGACTGAGGGTTGGGGGAGAGTTCGAAGGCGAGAGGAGGCAAAGTTGAGGAGAAGAGGAGACTGAGGGTTGAGGGAGAGTTCAAAGGCGAGAGGAAAAGAATAACATTTGTATATGCAATGCATGTGGAAGTGATTTGGTAGGGCCCTAGATGAAGGAACGCGCAATTTTATGCCCCGAAACGAAGAGATCTCCAAGGACCTTGGGATGTGGCTTCTCAAACTCATTGATCCCTGTGATAACCATTCTTTAGAAACATCAAATGGTGGGGAAAAGAATAGCTGGAGTGCCAAAATTTGATAAGGGGGATATTTAAGTATCAAAGGTTACTAAAGTGAACCTTCAGTGCCACTATTGTTTCTTTTTTCTTTTTTTAAATGAGATACTTGAGTGTCAAGTCCGGCAAAGGTGGTCGGAAATCATTTATGGTAATTTTTTTAATAATATAACTTGCCTATTTGGCACACCAAAGAGCCGAGTCAGTAACGAAGAACCAAAACAACATCATTTTATCTTCTTTTTTTTTATTTTAATATAAATATTAAGTAAATTAAAATATTTATATTTTTTTATATTATAAAAAAAAGGAGGCAGAAGGCGAGGGCTTAGCCTTTGCCACCACCTCCCCACCGTCACCAAGAAGGGCCGGTGAGGGAGGGTTGGCTGTGGTCGTTGGACTCGGGCCAAAGGTTGGCTACCCCGGCTGACTGATGGTGAGGGCCTACGAGCCCTCACCTAGATTTGGGATGAGGGTCGTGGTCCTCTCCCAAATTTGGAGGGGGTTGTCGGCCCTCACCCAACCGTGCTAAGGGCTATCTCCAACTGGGGGGCTAGGGCCTAGCAACCCCATTGTCAACCTGACGATGGTGAGGAGGCGGCGAAGGAGGGCTGAGCCCTTAGCTACCTGCAATCTTCTCTCTCTCTCTCTCTCTCTCTCTCTCTCTCTCTCTCTCTCTCTCTCTCTCTCTCTTAAATAAAATAAAATTAGTTTTAAATTTAGTTTAATTAATATTTATATTAATTATCTAGCCATGTTAGCAAAATGACATCATTCTACAGTTGTCTCGTCAGAAAATCGTCATGTTAGCATTTTGATCAGATTTTCTTGCCGTTGGTACTTAACTATATCATTTTCCTCCGATTTTGGTACTTAAATGTCACTTTTGTAACTTTTGAAATTTAAGTATCCATTTGTGTCAAGTTTTAGCACTTGAAGTATCCGGCACTCTCAAATGGCAACCGGATTCCAAATATCACTCATATGTTTGTATATTGCTACCTAAGTACACTCAAATCATCATCATCTACTCTATTGATTTGAGATGCACCAGATAAGCACGAATGCATTTCATGTAAGTTGCATGAAAAATGCATGTGGGATGCATGTGGGATGCATGTGATATGCATGAGATTGCGCCGACGAAGCTTTAGGTGACCGGTGAGCTTGAGGTATTATTTGTGATAAGGTTAGCCATTTCCAAGTCTTTTTTGGATCAAAGGTCCACTTTGCAGAGGTCTCTCCTTAGGCCTATATTTGAAATTTTCCCAATTCTATATATTGCCCATTTGGGTACTTTACGTGCTTGACCTAGCGAATACATTGTTCATTGTTTTTTATCACGAAATTGAGTTTGTCGAATTGATAATATCATACCATTGGCAAGAAAAAATCAATTGTATTGACTTTGATGGCATGCGTACTGTATTTGTTGATAAAGTGATCATATAAAGGGAGAACGTGAGGCGGGATTATGACATCCAGATTTTCAACCCTGTCTTCTACTGAATAAATCGGGCATTTCATTGACACGCCTATAGGGCTATTCTCAGAGCTGATCACTCTCGAGATAACTAGGCTAACTGGGTATGCTATTAAATTTTTTTAAGGCAATAGACTTGAGAATTCGACCAGGAATCGGCTTCTTGACCGTGTTCATCTTTAGAGGTCATTACGGCACAGTTAAAAATCGAATTGAGATCAGAGATAGGTCAGTTCAACTGAAATGTGTGGCCGATCGTGGGTAACTCCACTAAATTGGAAAATTCTCATTGACCGGCACTAATTTGATTTTTCTACCGTTTTGGTACCCTGTGTCCGTAATTGAATCATCGAGATTTTCACGACAATCGAGAGTTGTCAATGAGTCAAGTGGGTTCATAGTAACTTGAAGAAAATCGACCATGAGTCAATTGCCCTGAAAAGTTCTGAAAACTACCCAGTAGTCTAGGTCGCGCTAAAAATGCGCCGAATGAAAATTAACCGCCAATTCAAGTCCGATTTCGAAATGAAGATTACGTCGTGTCACAATAAATTTTAGAAGTGTTGACTTAGTCTCAGAAGATTTTTCAGAGATTCCGAGATATTTACAGAAAAATCGGTTCGGACATCGCGGAAAATCAACGGAAATTCGAATAGGTCAAATTAAATGAAATTTTGTTTTGCAAGCTGAGCCATGTGGCGATGAGGACTTGTAGAAATTATGTGGGCTTTTTCTACATCAAATTAGACATCGAATTTGGGAAATTTTCGAAGAAATAGATGTCCCAAAAAATTGTGAAATTCGGATTTAAAGGAGGGCAGCCTTAATTTGGACTTTAAATTGATTTTTGGAGGCCATATGAGATGAAATTGAGATGTGATGAGTGTCCCATTTGAAGCCATGATTTTAAAAATTCGTAGCCCCCTTCGCCTAGCATTTTTTTTGGACCAATTGAGATGTGTTGGAGAGTGCATTGTTGGCCTAAGGTGAGCCAAGGAAGAAGACTTGGCTAGGAAGGGTTTGAGGGGATAATCATGTGGAAAAGGAAGGCTGGTGGGCTCCTCAACTTCATCTCTATCCATCTCTCTCTTCCCTCTCACTTAGCTGTCGTCCAAGACTTCTCCTCTTTGCTCCATTCCGCACGCCTGCAGCAACGAAGAAGCTAGCGGAAGCAGAAGCAGCCAGCAACACCAGCTCAACCGCCGTTCATCTCCTTCGCGTGAACCTCTGGCTTCGCTTTCATTTCCTCGGCTGTTCTTCTTTTTCTTTTACTTCACCGAAGCTGCAGCGCCACATGTCCACGGCCTACCTTCCCTTAGTCAACAAAACCATCAAGTTTTCCCCTTGTTTGACCGTAAGCCAGCAAAGCCCACGTCTTCCCTCCACCGAAACCGAAGCTGATCCTCCATCCGTGTCTTTTGCCAGGCGTCGTCCACTTCTTCGGTCAGCAGACGCCAGTTTTGTCGACCTGCTCTCCACGGGATTGAAGTCGGCGCGCGTCCTCTCTCCAGCTCGCCAACACCACCGAAGGAGGAAGTCTCCACGCGTCTTCGTCTTCAGCTCACGCCTGCGTCAACGAACGGTGGAGCTCTCCTCTTCGTTGACTCCCTCACGGCCCAGACGAAGCTGCTCCATCTCGCTGCTTCAACGCCACGGTTCCATCGAAATTTCATCGGCCCAAGAACTCCGTGATTCTCAAGCGAGCAGCCCAATAACAGCCCACTTGGCAGCCCAAATGATCAGCATTTTGGTCCATCAAGCAGCCTGCAGTTTGACATCTTGAGGCCCAGCAATTTCCTTGTGAACTCAGCCCATCATCAATTAGAATTGAAGCCCAGCAAATTTTGGCCCAAGCTTCAGCCCAAGTTGTTTGAAAGGCAGGCCCAATTTAGCTTTGTTTCAAGCCCAAGTTCAGGCTCAGCCCAAGATTTTCAGCAGGCCCAAGCCCAGAGTTTCTTTGGGCTTGCAAAGTTCTTGGCCCGGCCCAAGTTCGGCCGCCGTTGCGTCGTCGTCGCAGTGTCCTGGTCTTCGTTTTGTGCAAGTGAGTTTTACTCACTAATGCTTTATTAGTAGACTAATATGCCTAAGGGTTAATTAGATTTAATTAATTGCAATTAGGTTGATAGATTAGATTAAAATAATTAAATTAGAGACTTGTTAATGCATGTTAGTTAAATTGACGGTGTAATTAGTAGGTAGACATGTCCTATTAATTATTGAACGCATCTTGGGATTTTTCCCGTCCCTTATCGGGAATTATTTAAGCAATTCGAGCCTAAAAGGAATTTTTAGGAATTAAATATTAATTTTCGAAATTAATTTATTTAATTATTTATAATTCAACTGGGATGGCCAGTTACCGGAATTTTATGCTGATGATCGTGGTGCAGTCCGTTTATTTAATTGGGCTTTATATTGTGCTAAATTGAATTTATCGTATTTATTTATTTAATTTTCGAAATTAATTAATTAATTAATTATTTTTCCGGAAATTCACCCGGGATGGCCGGTGACCGGAATTTCGTGCTGATTGTCGTGGTGCAATCCGTTTATTTATTTGAGCTCTACATTGCGTGAAATTGAATTGATTGTGCAAATTATGGACTTATCCCAAATTGAATGAAATTGAGTGATTGATTGATTGATGGCCGAGTATGACTATTTAGCATTGATGAGCTGTAGAGCAGAGGGAACTATGAAAGTGAATTGGGGAAATTCTCGGCCGAAACCAATCACGACCGATGTAATGAGACATACGTGGTTCGGTGATTAAAAGATATCACTGGTGAAAACGGCGCTTTAAAGAATGCACGAGTGCTGTCTATTACATGCAGCAGTATGGACATACGTGGTTCGGTGATGGAGACTATCACTGGTGAAAACGGCGCCTTAAAGAACGCGCGAGTGCTGTCCATTATACACGTCACCTTGGCAGAAGTAACGCTTGAGAGCACTAATGAAGCTCTGTGACTAAGTGTACCGCTGGGGGTGTGATGATGGGAAGTGAAGTGACCCAAAGATGGTTTGACTGACATGTGAATTGACTAGGTCGATTAATCAATGAGTTGATCCAGAGGTTGTGAATTGATTGAATGTTTTAATGCAATATATGAGGCATATGTGCATAACCTTAAATTGCAGGTTGGAAACTGATGCCAAGGTAAGTCATTTGACTCGTGTTGTGCTAGGTAACCTGGTGGTGTATTGGTTTCCTAATTGAGTTTTAGGGGGTAGAACTCGCTGAGACATAGTCTCATTAGTTGTTGAAAAAACCAATTTCAAGCTCTTAGGTGGAAGATCTTCAAGAGGAGGATTTCAGGAAAAGCCTGGCAAGGAATTAGAGGAGGGTGAAGAGGATGATTTTGAGTACGACCTGCAGAAGGATTGAGACCTCCCTCATTTTGAAAACCTTGTGAATATTTGTAGATTTGTTAAATCAGACCTTGGTGAATAGTACTGTGAAGTATAATGAAAGCCCGTTATGCTATGTATAAAAGTTTGGTTATGCATTTTCAATATGAAAATATGGCCTTGCTTTTCTATCACATTATTTTATTGTCTGGAGATTTATAACTGCTTCCGCATGTGCTTAATAAAAGAAAGGGTCGGCAATATATAGTCCTGGGATATCGCATTCTAAAATCGACCAAGTAGAAGGATGTGCGCGCGTCTGAGGATCGGGGCGTGACAGGGATGCCTTTGGAGAGAGGAGTAATGGATTGAGATTGAGTTTGCTTGGTCATTCTCAGGATGTCTCTTGAAACAAAAGCCAGTGAGTAGTTCCATTTAGACCTTGCCATCTTAGACATCTTTCTACCTTCTCTGGCCTCAATCATGATGGGACACTCAAACGATCTAAGAATAAGTTTTGACATTAAAGCAAGCGTTATACAAAAATCATGACATTTTTAGTATTCTTTTCCCAATTATTGAAAGAGTGAAAAAAATGTTCAATTCTTTCTAGAAAGGAATCCATGTAGTGGTAAAAAAAGATAATATTATATAGTTTATTCTCTATTTAATTAAAGTTATAAATCAACTTATCAATTGCTTATGTCGTTGCACAAGGCATGAAAAGAGTCACGCTGGCCTCTAGCGCATGCATGAAATGAAGTATATATTATTAAGCTAGAACTTGCGCTCTTTTTGTCTCATTTATAAAATCCCAATACTACCGTTGTATTTGACAGTAAGATAATAAGATACTCTTTTTTTTTTTCAATCAAGAAGGCATCATATGTTTACATGACTAATCATTTATTATCAGCAAACGGAATGAGCCGTTTTATGCACACAACGAAGCAAACAAGAGCACAGAATCTGATCAAACGGAATGAGGGATGGTCATAATAAGGGGACCAAAACCTGTTGCGTACCACTTGGTCCTGCCCCATTTCGATTTCTATTCAATACTGATACAGACTTAAGGTTTAGAAAGTACCTATTCTCTGAGAAATCATTCTGATGGCTCGTGCATGAGGAGGTGAAGTTCTTGTGGAAGAGAAAAGCGTCAAGCTCTCGAGCTGCATGAGGTGTGATGAAAAATATTGCGAAAGATTTGTGCAAAATTTTGTACTTAAAACATAATCAAGTCAATCACATGGAAGAATTATATGCCCAGTCAATCACTATGGTGCTAAAACTTTTCAAACAATCATCTTAATGCCACAACCTTTCAGGGGATGACTAAGTGTTTCTGGCAACTTAGATTGTTGGAAAAATGGACTTAAATATTATTTTAATAATGTAGACTTGCTCGAGTTATTTAAATGGATGCTTTTAAAAAGTTTGGGCGCTAAAATGATTTCTCATAAAGTTTTGGCATCAAATTGATTGATTGTATGGTTTTCACACTAAACTCTATATTAAGTGTGACCTACTTCACTGTTCAAGGGGGCCATAGGTTTTTTGGATCAATCATGTTAGACTTTTTTTCTGACTATCATGTTAAGAACATAAATTTTTCTGAAGTACACTTTGTCATATACATTGTCATATATTGGCCAAATGTCAAATAAAAGCACCAACTTATACCTCAGGAAAAAAATAGTCTCGAATTACACGAAAAAAGCATGACGGAAAATGTCCAACGGATATAAAGACACGACTTTACACCCTCTAGAGAAAAATAACCCCATGTTCAAACGACCCATAAAAAGGCATGAAATTTTACTCAAGCGACAAAAATATCCATCACTGGTTTTTTCGTCAAATTTATTTGGCATCTCACGTGACCAATGACCAATGATTATTTGTTCACAATAGACATGTCAACTAAGCCAAAACAATCCTGTCACTTAGACTATAATGGATTATTTGCTCAGTTCGCTTAAGTAGAGATCATTTGGAACCCTAATTTGCAAACTCAAGACTCTAACCAAACTTCACGATTTTCCAAAAATCTACAAATTAGCTCAAAATGTATATTTAATAAGACCATACTTACTGAACTCATCTTGTGGTGAAACCTTTCCCATCTAATCTACAAATTCGGTTGGGGGCTAAACTCTTTTTCTCTTTGTTACCTATAAAGAATGAACCAAAATATTATTGAAACTGTAACGACCCGGGCCCCACTATGTAATATTGTCCACTTTGAACACTGAGTCCTCATGGCTTTAAAACACGTTACTTAAATTAGAGGGACTCAAGCCTTTATAAACTAGCTCAAGACTCCCCCCTAAGCGATGTGGGACTAGAGATGACCCCTTTCCCTTCCCTTGGGCTGTCACAAAAACAACGCCATCTAAGTTTAATTGTCTACGGCATTGATTTGGCTCAACTGATGTGTCCATGGCACACGTCAACATCATTTGCCATTGTAGACGAAGAATAAGCATTTTGGTTAGAAAAGCTATTCGGTATTTTTGTCGCTCGAGCAAAACTTTATGCTTTAATTTGGGATCATTTGAAAAATGGGTTTAGTTTTGTCCCAAGGATGAAAGCTTGTACTTTTCTTTTATTCGGTGGATATTTGTGCTTTAAGCGAAAGTTTTTGCTTTCTTCGAATTTTTGAAAACTGGGGTTATGTTTGTGTTGAGAGTACAAATTCATGCTCTCTCTCTTTTTTTTTTTGGGGATTTTTGGCCGTCAGTTTACTAGCAAATTGTATTCTTCAAATTCGTGCAAGTTGACTGCATGAACAGGAGCAAATCTTACAGAGCGTGCTGCCATCTACAACGGGACGTGGTCTTCATTGTGTTTCTGTTGCTTCTTATTCAGTCAAGTGCAAGTACTTTCGTGCAGTGTTCTCTCTCTTTCTAATACAAGCGACTTTACAAAGAGTATTCGTGCATCCGATGCATCTTTTTTTTTTCCTTTTTTGGGCTAATGATGCCTTAGAGGTTTTTTTTTTTTTTTTTTTTTTTTTTTTTTTTTTTTTTTTTTTGAGCAAGATGCCTTAGAGTTTCGAAGGCACCAAAAAGTAAGACACAGTTAACTAGGTCAATCCAAGAAGAGCATGCTGGTGAGTAGTGAAGAACTAAGAAAGAGGAGGTAAAACACATTTAACTAGCTTGAGAACCACTTTTCTAGTCAAGAAGGCATCATATGTTAGATGACTTTTGGTTTATTCTTTAACACACATAACAAACTGTTTTAGACACGCAACGAAGCAAGCAGAGCACATAATCTGATTAAATACGGTCCAACGATCCGATTCTAGTCAAGATCAAGGGGACTCCATACTGGGGATGAGTAGTGAGCATAGGAATAGGGGCATGCTTGTAAGAAGGAGATAGCTGCACTGAGAAATTCTGCAAAATCAAAGTCAGAGCAACTTTGGCTTCAGTGAAAGAAAAGTTTTGGCCAATGCAATTTCTTGGACCCCAACCGAAAGGGAGAAAGCAGAGCTTGTTCTTGGTTGCTTTTGAGACTCCCTCGGAGAATCTCTCTGGATTGAACTCTTTGGCATCATCACCCCAATTCTCTGGATCATGGTGGATCAGGATCGTCGGCACAAAAAGCACAACTCCTGGAGGTACTTGTATATCTCCCAACTTGGTTGTCTTTTGAACTGTTCTCATCGTCATAAAACTAGGCGGATATAACCTGAGCACCTCATTCAGTATCATGCTTACCTGTACAAAAATCAAGTTGTGGTCAGCCTGTTTTTATTCAAAAAGACATTGATGTAACAATTAAATTATCTAAACCTTGCCTAGTGGACCAAATTTATCAAACTTAATATCATTTCTGTGATCTACGTTGTAACTTCGAATGGGAAGGCACAATCCATCTGTCTCCATTCTCCATCGCCTAAATATATATATTTTCTTTTGGTTCAGGGGAAGGAGTGGGGAAGAACAGCAATTAGATTTCAGGTCAGGTGGTTACAACATTTTCCTTCAATTGTTGGCCTTCCATTTTCATCTGTTCTTTCTTTTTCCTTTTTCTCTTTTTGCAAAAAACCATTTATTTGATGCGAGTTTTGAAATTCAGGAATATATGTCTTGAAATCTAGATAAACAGCAGACGACAACACGATGTGAATCCTTACAATTTTTAACCGGCTCAACGCATCAAAATCAGGTTTGTTGTTGCCAAAAACTTGCTGGACTTCCTCTCTTGCTCTGTCTTGCCATTTCTGGTGCTTGCTCAACAAAATCAGAGTCCAAGTAATCAAAGCAGAAGTTGTCTCTTGACCTGCTAAGTTGAATGCTTTACACTCTGCAATCACATCCTCCATGCTCATGCCCTTTTGATCCACGGACTCCTGAATTTCTTTCATGTTTGATTTTAGCAACAGTCCCAAGAGATCATCGTCATCTGCTCTTCCTTCCTTCATTGCCCTCTCTCTTTTGGTCACTATGTCTTCCAACAATCCTTCTACTTTGCGGTTGATTTCTTTCATCCTCTTATGCAGTTTGGTAGGCAAGAGGCTGCTTTTTTTATTATAAGAAAATTAGTTTCAAGATGAAAACTTCACTCAGTAATTTAGTTTTATAGGTGTCCCGGTACATAAAGCACTCAACCAATTTCATCCATTCTATTGAGTTTAGAAGTTGGAAAGCAGCAATCTCAATGAGAGCTCGACAGAAGATTTGCCTTACTAAACATTGTTTTGACAGGAAAAAATTGCAGCGTGCTATGCTACCTTGCAATCACAATCCAACCAGTATCCATGATTTGCAAAATCATAAGAACATTGACTTTAGAACTTTTCGAGTTCCTTGTGTGGCAAGATGCTTAAAGATCGATCAACACATGATTTGCCAAATCACGAGACAATTGTGGAAAGTTGCAACTGACTCCATGGATAAGGATTGAGGAAGTCAAAGTGAATTTTGTTACTCTTTTTTCTTGTCAAATGCTTTTGAAACAGTTAAAGATATTTGGATAAATTATTGCTAAATTATTCTCCACTTACCTCCACCCGGGAATAAACACCAACTGAAGAATCTTGCTAGTGAGGGCAATTTGTTCTTGTTGAAGGGGGAGGATGCTCATGACTTGGTCGTAGGTTACACCGAAAGCAGCTCTACAGAGTACATCACCTGTCAAATGCTGAAGGTCAGGCCAAACATCAACTTCGCCCGCCAAACTTTGCTTCTCCCATCCCCTAATCATCTCCTTGCAACTTGACAATGTTGCAGTCGCTACATACTGTAATTATTCGACAATTAGAAAGCTAAATGAATTGAATGTACAAAGTTTTTAATTATCCATTAGTTTAAGTTCCGTTAGATGTTGCAGCTGGTCAAGAAACTATTAGCTGCAAGCAGTAATACCTTCAACTTCTCATAGTGAAAAGCCGGGTTGATGATCTTTCTATGTTTGACCCATTTCTCACCCTCAATCATGACGAGCCCTGATACTAAGAGATCTTCCGTGGCCTTGGGATGTGGCTTTTTGAACTCATTGATCCGTGAAAATATTTGTTTCAACATGTCGGAGTCCATGATGGTCAATACAGGCGTTGGCCCAAACCATGTAAAGCAAAGCTTCCCTGCAACAAATATTTTTTACATAATTTATTGACCATCGGCCGCTTCATAGCTGTTATTCATTTTTCATGTTACTTTTCCTAAAATCGACACTAAATATTGTAAAATTTACATTATTGCAGGATTTGTTCTACTTGCTTTTCATGAATATATCTCGATTGAAGTGCTGAAAAGAGACCAGAAAAATGAATATTCTTTAGCAGGTTTTTAGCTAAAAATAACAGCTTCTAATGAGTTGAAATTGTATACTGTTTCATACCAGGAAATTGAGTTTGTCGAATCATTGATATTATACCTTTGGCTAACAGTTCAACTGAATCTCAACTTTGACGCAACACGTACCGTATTTCTTGATGGAGTGATGAAAGAAAGGGAGCAAGCGAGGCGCGATGTCATTTGAGAAAGGAGTAATTGTTTGAGATTGAGCTTGCTTGCTCATTCTCATGTTGTCTCTCAGGTCTTGAAACGATAGCCTGTAAGAGGTTCCATTTAGACCTTGCTGTCTCAGACATCTTTCTAGCTTCCTCGGCTTCACCCAAAACAAACACAGTAATTTCCATGCACAAGTCAAGAAGGTGATCAGAACAAGGGAGAGAACGATTGAATATGCTGAGGACAGTTCCATAATCGACGGTAAACATTTGACACGCTCGTCTTGTTTCTGTGAGAGGACATAAATAGGACTCTTGGGGAGCAGAAAGACATCGTTGAAAAAAGAATGCGTTGACTTCCTTTTGGTAAGGGAGAACAACCACCTATAATGTTTCTTAGTTTTTTAGGCTCCGTTGGTTTCGCGAAAAATGTGATGTCTCTTGAAAATATTTTTCAGGAAGTCATTTTTCAAGAAACTATAGTAATTTTCCGGTGATCGAATGAAACCCGAAAATGAAGTGGAAAATATTTTTTTGTTCAGTAAGGAAAATATTTTCCTTCCTATACTCTTTTTCATTTATTTTATTTTTTAAAATGGATTTTCATACTTTTAAAAATTTATTTTTAACTATTTTTAATTTATAAAATCTATTATTAATTGTTTTCATTTTTATTTTTCTTTTATTTTTTTCTTTGTTTTCCATGTCCTTCTTTCTTGGTTGGTCGTCGGCCATGGCAATGGCCCGTGATCGGCCATCGGAGAGCCTTGAGCCAACTGATGAGCATGAGGCTTGCCGCTAACCAAATTGGCGAGCATGAGCGTCGAGCTTGAGGCTCGCCCGATCGACGAGCGCGAGCTTGAGATCGACAAGCTTGAGGTTCGTTTGGTGAAGGCTGACTAGCTAAGAAAGAAGAAAATGAGAAACAAAGAAAAAAAAAGAAAAAAAGAAAAGAAAATAAAGAAAAAGGAAAGAAAAAGGAAATTAAAAACAATTCGAATAAAAAAAGAAAACAAGAAGAACAAAGGGGAGGAGGAAGTGAGGATTTGTATATGTGTGAGTTAAGACAAATCAAGTGAGGAAAATGTTTTCATCTTTTCAAAAGTGAAAAATGTTTTTCCCTAATTTAGAAGATTTTTTTCCTTTCATGGAAAACATTTTCCCTAAGGAATTCATTTTTCGTGAAATGAACGCTGGAAAATCTGGAAAACGTTTTCTCGGAAATTATTTTCCGCGAAACGAACGAAGCCTTAGTATGACATCTATGCTCTGTTCGTTTTTTTCGAGAAAACTTTTTCAGATTTTTTGGCGTGCATGGTTGGATAGGTAACAAGCGAACGAATTCCTTACAATATCATGTAAAACAGATGTCATACTAAGGCTCCGTTCGTTTCGTAGAAAATAATTTTTGAGAAAATGTTTTTCAGATATTCCAGCGTGCATAGCTGGATGGATAACAAGTGAACGAATTCCTTACAATATCATGTAAAACAGATGCCATACTAAGGCTTTGTTCGTTTCTCGAAAATTATTTTCTGTGAAAACATTTTTTGTTCACTTGTTACTTGTCGAGCAATGCACGCCAAAAAATCTGGAAAACGTTTTTTTGAAAATTATTTTTCGCGAGATGAACAGAGCCTTAGTATGACATTTGTTTTACATGATATTGTAAGGAATTCGTTCACTTGTTACTTAGCCATGCACGCCACAATGATAATAAAAAACTAAGCGGCATGACATTTTTATTTCCAATCTTCAACCCTTCTTTTTAAATTATTTCAATGCACCGCGAAAACCATTGGTCAACCACATTCATCAGCCAAGAAAGGAATTCAAATGTGATCATATGAGGGTGGGTGTCAACTTATAATGACTTAACAAGATCTCACTCGTCTGATGTGGGACTTCAAAATTGTTGCATTCCAGGAGTGGTAAAATGGACAAGTTATTTGTGAGAGTTATTCGTGAGTGGTAAGTTACTGAAATTGTTGGTAAATTTCAAACCTTGTCGGTAGAATAGAATTAGGTGACTCGCAACTGGCTTGGTAATTTACCAACTATGTACAAGGTGTATCAATGTCAAATCAATAGTAATACCAGTCTTGTTTCACGACGATTGAACTTCACTAGAAAAGTAGTTTCGGAGTAAGCAATGTCTAGGGAAGAATGATATGATTTTCCGAAGTTTGGCGTGGTCTTCGCAAGTAAAGTGAAGCCTATATTCAGATAGTTGTTACCGAAAAACTCTAAAATGTAATTTTTTTTTTAGAAATGAAACTCCGAGCTCAACAGTAGGATTCTCTTAAAACAAGTTCAAAAAGTTTCGCCCAACCCAAATCAAAAAGTATTTTCTTTTTATCAAGGAAACTCAGGGATTGAAAGGAAGCCATATAGGGAAGAATCCAGCTGAGCGGCGCTACAACAAAAAAAGGCATAGAGGACTGGTTAATGCTATGTTATTTCTGTCCTCTTGAAAGGATTCGAGACTTGACGACTAGTCGAGAGGGAGTATTTTCTCTTGTGCGAGGGGCATGCTGTAGCTTTGCTAGTGTTCTAGCAGAGCAGGAATTGTTGCTATCGTGAGGAACTTTGTAACCCATAATATATATTGTTAAATTAACATCTTGAGTTTGAATTTAAATAATGATTTGTTAAATCGAATTTTGTTGATAAAGATTTCCTAAGTAGAAAAAAATTCGTTGGACTCAATTAAGGATTACAAAAGAAGAAATAAAGATAGAATAAAAAAAAAAAAAAGGGAAGTTTTTCTTCTCTCAGCAGTTACGAATTTCCTTGAAAAAGGGAATCAGGCCGTGGGCCCAAGTGGGCACATGTATAAGAAGATGCGAATTTCTTCTCCATCTATGGAAGCCGGCCGAAAAAAGCCAAAAGTGGGCCTAGGTCAAATACTTGAAAGGCACACGAATTTCCCCTTTGGCGTGGCTGAAGTGGCTTAAAAAAACCCTACCAAAGAAAATGAGCTGGATGTAGAAGCCACACACGTCAAGCTGCAAAGAGCCGTGCACATTTTTGTTTCGAACTTGAACACGAGATAATTTTGTGCCGTGAGTTTATGTCCAAATGAATTGTTTATTTATAAACATTTTGAGTTTGGAGTTAAATTTAGGTGTGGAAAACACTTGAGCATGTGGGTGATTGTAAACTCTGATTTTCTGATTATTGTGAATTATTTGCTGTCGGCTCTCCTCGTGGACATAGGTACCGATACTCGGACCGAACCATGTAAATTTCTGATGTCCTTATTATTTATCGTTTATTTCTTTGGTGATTTCGCGTTGAAGTAAATTGTAAGATCTTGTCGTTTCCGCGTATTATATTCCAACATACTTGATTTTATTTTTGGAGTTCAATAGAAAAAAAAAATGATAGTAACACACCAAAATTGTTGTAAGGTACCCACTTCGGCATCATAATTTTTTCGAAGGATTATATGAGTTCAAAAAACGATTGCTTAAGTAACTTCGACGACTTTTTATTTTGGTTGAAATTTTGACGACTTAGATTGCCAAAAACCTTGACATGTCATTACTTCAATGAAAAAAGCTCGCTAGTGTCGCTTAAATTGACGGTTTTATAAAGTTTTCACGCTAAAGCGATCATTCAAAAAGTTTTGGCACTATCTCAATCGTTCGTAATGTTTTGGCCCTAGCGTTGCATATTAGTAATTTTAGAGAATGATATAGCACCTTGCAACACTTTATTATGTTGATGAATAGCATCATTAGTACTCAAATTTTGGAAAGGCATAATTTTTTTTTTCAACTCTTGGTTTACATAACTTGGATCTCAAGATCTAGCAATGCTAAAAGGGCAAGGCCAGCCAGGGCAGGGCATAGCCCATTTATGCGACAGGCCAAGCGGCGTCGTGGTCAGGTGGTAAAATTCAAAAGCAGTTGATCTTTCTCAAGTGAAGAAGCAGCTAATTTCTACTCGAACTTGAAAGTAGTAAAACCATTATTTCAAGTTACCTAACAATAAAATCTTTTACTTGTCAAATTGAAGACACTTGATGATCTAGTAAGCTCCCTTGTCAAATTGAAGAACCATTATTTGTAGTGGCATTATCAATTGTTCTAAAAACTTAAACGGTTAAATGAATGAATTATTTATTGTTTAAATATTTTAATATCTATTATGAGATTCGAAAGTAATAGTCATAATTTGAAGTTGCTAACCGGCCAACGATCATGGCGCTACCTTTCTGATGATGATTGTTTAGCAATATTCGGGGAAACCGAAAAGAAACGTCATTCTCTAAAAGTCAGAGAATCATATGATGTAATCGGTAAGTCAGAGAATCATATAATGCAATCGGTATTCTTTGCGATATATGAGACGAGGCTTCTTTTTTAAAAGCGGTATTCTATTCTTTATTGGTTTACATCAACAGCTGCTACTTAATCGGGATCACTAAACCCATTTTGCGTGACTCAGGTTGCCAAAATAGTAGTTGATAATCTTTGGAATCATGGCTGATGGAGTCAGACGTATTTAAAATTATGCAACGAAGTCCTTAACTCATAGTCGGTCCGGCGTGGCCTATGTTATTGTGAGGAAGTGTCAATCAATGTAAATGTTTAAGAACAATGATTGCACATTTTTTAAATACTCTAGAACTCTACTAATTAAATATAAACATTTAGAACTCTTTACCAAAAAAAAAAAAAATTATAAACATTTAGAACTCAATCGGCCTGTCAATGCGACGTGTAGGACTTCCATTGTACTAAGCTCTTGGTTGGATAGGAAGTTCGAGATGTTTTGTGATCCTCATTTCTATCTGATTTTGTGGTAGTCATTGTTACGCTCCGATCCTCGAGCGCGTGCCCATCCCTCGGTGGTCGATAAAATTTTGTGACTTCCTAGAACGAGTCGTTGACCCTTTCATTTTATTGCACATGCAAAAGCAAAAAACAAATCCCTTGACAGTACTCATCTTGGTATAAAAAAGCAGGACAATAGATTCTCAAACAAAATATGCTTTTACATACACTGAATCAAATACAAAAGTTTACAACCAAAAAGACTTCAATAGACCAGCTCTCAAAAGAAGCTTCCTATCTGACCTACACTTCAGATCCCTTAGCTCGACTTTAGGTCCTCCATTCTACAGTCCTAAAAAGTTAAAGCCTATGACGGGGTAAGATATAAATCTCTAGCTCTAAACTCCAATTAGGAGGGTAATACATCTAGAGCGTCCGAATCACACAATCACACAATCATAGAGACTTACCTCATCTCAGCTCCTCCCTGCACGTCAGCACAATTTATATAACACATAAGTGCAGTAATAATGCCCAATCAATTGGAGCACCTCAAACCACATCTCCGTCAATCACCACCTCTCACTCAATCATGCACTCCAAATGATTACAATCACATAGATACGATCTAACCGTCGCCCAGCGGATCTAACTATCACATAGTGGGTTTATCCGTCACATAGCGGATTTATCCATCACATAGCTGATCTAATTGACACACGGCGGATCTATCCGTCACACAACGGATTATCCATCACACAGCTAAGCGTCATCTTGCCCCATCGTGTCTACCTCAAGACGGCTTTTCACATAAAAGTATCGTTCACTCAACACACAGCGGAAGACAAATTCTCTTAACCAGCACACGATTATCCAATCTTGGCTAAGGACATTGTGCTTCACACTTAAATTTCTCAATTAAAATAATGTCTGGCTTAATTTCATTATGATAATAATATCCGATAAAATAATCGTGTGTGGGGTATATGGTCGGCCTGAGCCAAAATTTCAATATCTTTACTTTAGAAAATCCTACTATTTATATAGTGTCTGAAAAATTTATTAGTGTTGTAAACCGACACCATGGAAATTTTTAAATTAATTATTGAAATTACTTAATTTAAGAAATACCCAAAATTATAGTTTCTACTCAATTGCACAATTCAACACTCAATTGTAGAAATAAACCACACAATTGCAATCGGCATAAAATTCCGGTCACCGACTATCCCGATCTAATTTCTGGAAAATAATTTAATAACTAATTAATTAATTACCAAAATTAATTAAGTAAAATACATATTAATTCAATATGTACAAACTTCGGCTTAAAATTGCTAATCTAACCACCTATTGAACTAATTAAATTATCATAACCATTCTAACTATAAGGCTACACAATAAACTAACTAATTACAATTTCTAACCACCTAAAAAACTAATCCAACTAACCTAAATAATTAAACAAACTAATCACTTAAATTAATCTAATCACCCATTAAACATCATTAGTCTACTAAGTAGAGTTTAGTGTATAAACTTACCGGTTTAACGCGAAAACCGGTTTATCGCGATGGCGGCCGAAACTCGGGCCGACGGTGATACTGAAGGGAGCTTGGGCTGGGCCAAACAAACCTTGCAAGCCCACAGCAACAGTTGGGCTTGACTGAGCTTAATCGATGGGCTGAGACGCACGAGCCGGGCTGCTTTTGCGGGCTGCAGCTGCTGAACTTGCAGGCTGAAAAAGGGCTGGGCCTGACTTCAAGTGGGCTGCTGACCTTGGCTTGACGGGCTGAACAAAATTGCGTGGGCTGCAGACAGTAACTTGCTGGGCTGAATTGGAGCTGGCCGCTTCAAAGAAACGGAAAGGGCTGCTGCTTGAGGAGACGTGGAGCGATGGGCGAAGGCAAGAGGCGATCGTGGCTGTTTCGGTGGAGTTGGGGCAGTGAAAGGCGAAGCAGCAAAAATCCACGTGGAGAGGATCGTGGGGTTGCCTCGCTGGGTTGACTCGGCAGCAGCAAGGGGATGAAGGAAGACGCGCGGCAGCAGCTGGCTTCGCTGGCTTCGGTCAACGATGGAAGGAGACAGGCGCTGGCAGAAGTTGATGGTGGACCGAAGATGGCGGAGGCGTGTGTGAGCTGCAGTTGGGGTGGCAGGTGGCGTCGCGGCAAGGGAGAGGGGAAACGGACGTATGGCAGGGAGCAGAGAAAATGGAGGGGAAAGATGAAAGAAAAGCAGAACCGAAGGAGGGTCGGGGAATTGGACGCTTGAAGAAGAAGGGGGAGGCTGAGACGTGCTGAGGAAGTTTGAGAAAAAGAGGGGGTACAAAGTCTACAAGCTTATCCCCTTAAATAAAGGCTCGTCTCCCCTAAAGCCCTCATACAAATCTCTAAAGTCCCCCATTTCTTTCTTGAAAATTTATCCACATGCCAAATGTTGCACTTCCATGCCTAGCTCCGAATTTCTTTAAATTTGGACTTCAATCCCTCACTAATTCTTCAATTTGAGGTCCAATTGTGTTGAAGAACAAGTCCACAAAATTTCTACAAGCCCCTTGAACCAAATAGCTCGGTTTGGAAGCCAAAAATCCATTCATTTTGGCCCATCCGAATTTTCGTTATTTTTCGAATTGTCCGAATCGATTTTCTGTAAAAGTTTCGAACTCGACGGAATTTCTGTGAAAGACAAGACAACGTCCTATAAATGAATTGTGATATGTTCGAATGTCCGATTCCCGAAATCGAATTCAATTTCATGGTTAAAATCGACCGAACACGATTTTAGTTCAATTCGACCTATCGGGTAGCTTTGAGGGATTTTACCGCGGTTATATCTTTTAGCGTCTTCACCTAATAAATTGGTTAATTCATGAGTGATCAGCTCAGAGAAAAAGGACCATAGGCACGTTGACGAAAAATTCATTTCGTTTTATCAAGACGGGTCGAAAATTTAGGATGTCACAGTCATGGATGGGACTGATTTTTTTCAGATCAATATGCTGAGTGGTGGGTTACATAGATTGATAGTGCAGATATTTTGATCTAACTAAAGATGAATATAATTGATGTTCATCTAAGCAAAACTGGCAATAATAAGTCGGTTAACATGACCCATAAAAAAAAAAAAAAAAAAAAAAAAGAGAGAGGAAGGATAATTAATTTTAAGAAATGATTGAGTGTGATGTCTTTAATTTTATTATAACAATAACAATATCTTTTAAAATATAAAAATTAAATATCAAATAATTATAAATTATTGCGGGGTTAATTTCTTTAGAAATTTGTGGCTCATAATAAAATGTTATTCTCACATTAACCTAAAGACTATTTTACTAGCAAAGATTGTTAATTTTTGAAAAATGAGAGTGTGACGGAGCCTTTACTCTCCTATAAGTAATAGTGTTGTCCCCACCACACATTTTCCCTAAGAAAATCACCAATCTTATTTGATGGGTTTGCTAGGCCACCAAGTAAGATTTCTCCAATTAGAAAAAACAATATATTAGCCAAAATAAAGATGAGCGAATAAAAAAGGAACTTATTAGCATTGTCTCATGTAAAATATTTTTACAATAAGTGTACAAAAAAATGATTTAAACATTTTTATTTCAAGAGAATATAAATTTAGGATCACTAGCCATAGCACCTATGCAAAATATTTTTCACACCTATAGTCGTGAATGAAAAATATCTATGATCTATTGAAATGCGTTATCGAAATTGAACTTAAATATTTTATACCACCAACGTTAAAACTCCATAAGTATATAGAGGGATGACTACTAATATTATACGTCAAGTAACATTTATCTTTGTGCAATTAGAGTCAAAAGAGATCGACAGCCTAGAAGTCAAATGTCTGGCTATCTAGAAGTCTATGGAACACTTGTAACTCCATGAAGCAGTTAAATGTTTCAGTACACACCACCTTTAGCCTGTAAAGTAACTCTGATCCAAAGCACTTTATACTAATTTGTTTTATAATATTTAAATGGAAGGATTTTTTATTTTAGGGTTAATACCCTGAAAAACCCAAAATTGGTACACCTATGACAAATTTACCCCAAACTATTTTTTTATCACAAAAAATCTCAAATCGGTATATTTTTGACAAATTTATCTAAAACCGGTACACTTATGATAAATTTATTCTATGTTAGTTTTTGTTAAATTTTACAGTCAAATTATTAAGTTAAATGACATGTGACAGTTGACCGGTATACCAATTTGGGATTTTACGAGCCGTTTGTTACAATTTACAATTTTTGTGATTTTTTTTGTGGTATTAATCCAATTTGGCGGATGGTATATTTGTTACAAATTTACCAGTTTGAGGTTTTTTGCTGTCGAATAAATTAGTTTGGAGTAAATTGATCATATATGTATTAGTTTAAGATTTTTTTATGGTTAGTCGGGATAATTTTGTCACATGTGTATCGATTTGAGGCTTTTCATGGAAAAATATAGTTTGTGGTAAATTTGTCACAGGTATACCGGTTTGGAGTTTTTCATGGTAAAATATAGTTTTGGGTAAATTTGTCACAAATATACTGGTTTGGGGTTTTTTAGGGTATTAACCCTTTATTTTATGCATGCAAATACATCACAAAACACTATTTGAAAGTCCACGGAATGTGTTATCCATGTGTAAGATATTTACAATTAATTTTTGTATTAATTGCTATATAGATATTTTTCTTATATTTGGAGCGATATTCCCCTTTAAATACAAATTAATGCTCTCTCTCAACATTTTATTTTCCTTTCGGTTGTTCAATTCCATGAACATGAAACATGAGATCCATATTGCACCATTACTAAAGAGAGGTAACGGTGCCGTAAGGCTCTAAGTATTCGATGCTAATATAAAATAGAATACATATTTATTTAAAATACTCGTTAGTAAGTAGGGCCAAGCATCTCTAAGTTGAGTGTACTTTTAAGTTTTTCCCAATATAATATAACTAGTTGACTTCGTTAAAATACTTAACCGAAAACCAGTTTCATGTAAAATATAACATGATACTCAACGTCAATTTTCCCAACTAACGCACGTTGATGGGAGAATTACCAAAAAAGTCCTAAATTTATTATAATTGTGCCAATTCAGTGTTAAACTTTTTTTTTTTGGCCAATTTAATCTTAAACATTTTATAATTGTACCAGTTTAGTCAATTCAGCCAAAATTGGCTGGCCAGTGCTGACGTGGATGCCGGCCAGCAGAAGTTGACATTGCAATTTTTAAATTTTTAAAAATTTTTAAAATATATTTTGAATTTTTGAATTCTTTTTTTTCTTTTTTTCTTTCCACCTTCTCCTTCTTCTGGCTGGTTGGCGCCGGCTAGAGGCGAGGGCCGATGAGGTTAGCCTTGCCGGCTAGTGGTGAGGCTCGTCCTCGCCGGCCAGCGACAGCAAGGCCGCTGTTGCCAGATCTGGTGAGGCTTGGGCTCGCCTAGCCAAGGGTCGATCTTGCCAGTTGTTGTCGTCATTGTTGTCATCGTCGTCGTCATCGTCATCATCATTTTTATGGCACAAACCTATCTACTCTATGTGAGTTTTGAAATTCAAGAATATAATGCTGAAATTGAGATAAACAACAGACTACAGTAAGATGAGAATCTTTACACTTTTTAGTCGGCTCAGCCCATCGAGATCCGGTATCTTGTTGCGGAAAACTTGCTGAACTCCTCTTCTGCTCTGTCTTGCCAGTTTGTCTACTTTGCTCAACAAAATCAGAGTCCACATAAGCCAATAGAAGTCGTCTGTTGGCCCGCTATGTCGAACACTTTGGACTCCTTCCTTTATTGCCTTCTATCTTTGGTCGTTACTTCTTTCAGCAATCCTTTGACTTTATGGTCGATTTCTTCCATCTTCTTGTGCAGTTTAATCGGCAAAAGGGTGCATCTTTTTTTTTTTTTGGCAAGTCTACTTCAGGATGAAACCTTTATTCGTTACATACACTCAAATCATTTTTATCCATTCTGTTGAGTTGAGAAGTTGGAAACAAGCAATCTCCCTATATACTATCTTGCAATCACAATCCAACCACTATCCATCATTAGCAAAATCATAAGAAAGTTGTCTTCATAAATTTTTCAAGTTCCTTATGTGGCAAGATGCTTAAAGATCCGCACATGATTTGCAAAACAATTACAAAATTTTGAAAGGCCGCAATTGACCGTAGGGTAAGAAAGGAGAAATACAAACTAAATGCTGCTACTCTTTTTCTAGTTACATGCTTTTTAAACAGTTCCACTATATCAGGATAGACTATTGCCCAAATCATCTTGACTAAACTCCATCCGAGGGTACTATATAAAGGATAAGAAATAATGTAGAGTGATTTATATATATATAGAAAATTGTTAAATGATTTGTGATTTAATCTAAACATCTACCTTTGTTTGGATTGGTTAGTATGTGAATTTTTTTTATAGGTTCTATATCTCTAATGTAATCGTAAAAATCAGCTAGTTGTGTGAAATTATCTAATACAAAGTATAATAATTCAAGAGTGATAATGATAATAAATGAGAAACGAATTAGGTGAAGAAATGAAATATAGATGAAGATTAAGCTAATTTTGATTTCAATCATAAAATAATATGACACGTAATTAAAATAACAATGTGATCTCACGCAGGGGCAATAGTCCGCACTCGAGTAGAGATCCTATTGATATGCATAAGCAGTAATTAATAAAACAATGTGATCTCACGAAGGGGCGGTAGTCCGCACTCAAGTAGAGATCCCAGTGATATGCGTGAACAGTTATTAATATAATAATGTGATCTCACGCATGGGCAATAGTCCATACTCGAGTAGAGATCCCACTGATATGTGTGATAAAAGAAAATGTGACCTTTTACAAGGGCGGTAGTCCATGTGCGAGGAGAAATCCGACAAAAGTAAAAGAAGGCTAATAATATGGAGCGATAATGCTAATCAAAACTTGATTGGTTATATCATTGAGTGATAAGAAAACTTATAGATAGTTGATATAAGTGATTGGAGATGATTACAAGTGATCGGAGATATCTTAAAGAAGTGATTATAAGTGATAATGAGTGATTACAGGTGTTTGGGAAAAGATACAAGTGAAAGATGTATGAGAGTGAAAAGATGTAATCAAATGAGGCTTTTAGGACACAGGAAGGTAAGAGCACAAGAGTGCAAGTGAGTTGAAGGCAAGCGGTGATCCCCACTCTTCTTATACTCCTCCTTTTATAAGTAAAGCTTGGACGGAGTAAAAAAAATTTTGGACGAATTTACAGCAGCATCTTCAGTCCATCTTCAATCCATTTATAGCATGTTGAGATTTTTCAAATGGAAAATGATGATGTGCTTTGAAAATTCCTTTTTTTTCTTCTTCGATTTTTGTCCGTTTTGGTGATCAGTCTCGTTTCCATCATCATCTAACAAGTTGATGCCATATCAATCATCTTCATTGGTGTAATGAGATTGATCATCATTAGAGGCACTTTGAGATTTTGAAGGTAGTGTAATGATTGAGAATTTTGACATGAGTTTTGCCATTACACAGCCATATCCTTTTGGTGATTGCATGGCAGCCAAATGAGCTTGGGCTAGTGATTTTTGCTGAAATTTTTTTAGTATTTTTATGATCAGGTAATTTTTAATTTCGCCGATTTAGCCAGTTCAAAACTACTTCCTCGTAAAGATTTTCTGTGAATTTGATATTGTCCCACCATTTAGTCTTGAATCTTCTAAGTAGGTGGAGGGGGTGTGAAGGATAAGAAGACTGAGGTTGTTACCTAGGAAACTCGAAAATTGATGAAAAAATGCATAAGATTTGAAAATTGTGATTCATGATTTGATTGGTTTGAAATGGGTGTAAAAGATTTTCCAACTAATTCTAAATTGTGGAGGTAATATTTCAATGACAGGACTAAAGTGACTCCATCATTTTTGGAACCAGAAAAGTAATTGTTCAGTAAAATCTATTTTGAAATAAAAAAGCCAAGTGTGACCAATTTACACAAACCTATTTTTTTGACTATGAAAAACCCCAAACCTGGTATACCTGTGACAAATTTACTCCGATTGACCATAAAAAAACCATAAATTGGTACATTTATGACAAATTTACCCCAGACTAATATATTCGATCTCAAAAAACTCAAAACAGGTAAATTTGTGACAAATATATCCTTCACTAAATTAGATTAATACAATAAAAAAATCATAGAAATTGTAAATTGTGACAAATGGAGCATAAAATCCCAAATTGGTATATAAATCAACCTGTCACGTATCATTTAACTTAATAATTTGATAGTAAAATTAAACGAAACTAACAGAGAATAAATTTGTTACAAGTATACCGGTTTGGAGTTTTTGGTGGTCAAAAAAATAGTTTGGGGTAACTTTGTTAGAGGTGTACCAATTTGGGGTTTTTCAAAGTATTAACCCTAGATTTTATTGCCAAAATTTCTTTTTATAGTTTGGCTTGGGTATCTTTGAGAGCTTTTATTTCTAATTTTTGCTGATTTATTTCATTATTGAGATCATTTATATTGATAGGTCTAGATTGAATTTTTTTATTTCTATTAAGAATATTTTTGAGATTATAAGTTGTATTAGAATTAGTTGGGATCTTCATAGAAGATCGGAGTCTATCTAAATATTGTTTTTTGGCTTTTGGATCCCATATATTATCAGCTTTTTCTAACAAGAATTGTTCTTCCTTTGTTAAAACATTGATTTCAAGTGTCGATTCTTCTTCAGGAGAGGAATTATTTTCTTCAAATTCTAATGAAGTTTCTATCTCGTTGATTTGGAGGCCCGCTTCTTCAGGATAGTCTTTTGAAGAAGAATCATCACCTGTAGCATCCATGATGCTATTAAGCTGATAAAGAGTCTCCTCATCTATGGAGAGTTCATTTAATTTTTTGTTTATTTGGCAATATTTAGAAATATGATCCCACAATTGTAACATTTAATGTCTCTATTAATTTTCCTTTTTGGGTTTTTTTTGGGTTTATCATATTTATTAGCTCGTGATTTATTTTTGTAATGATTTGTAGATTTTCTTTCTTCAAAAGGACAATTTTCTTTATATTTTGGTTTTGATGGAGTGTATGAAGGATCATATTGTGCACAGAAATATCCTAAATCTTTTTTGCGCAATTGTTCTTTCTTTAATTGCTCTCGTAATTTTATTAAATTACACATTTGGGTTCCTTGTCTATAAACATAAGAAATTAGTTCTCCATATGATAATAAGTGATAAGGAATTTGGCCATTATATTCTTCTCTTATTTTATTACGAACCTGATCTTCTATTAAACGAGGTAAACCAGCTAAGAATTTTTCCTTCCAAAAGGGTTGGTTTATGTCTGGTCTAACCAAAACCCTTTGTAGAAAAAGATCCTTATATACTTGGAATCTCCCTCACGATTTACATTTCACATTCGAAAGAAGATCTTGATTTACGTTTTTTATACGGGGAGGATCTTTTATGAAATGCTGTGATATAGAAAAGATGAGAGTACATATAGCATCTTGAATGGCTTGCCCATTAGCATCTTCAATATGTTGTCCGTATTCATCTATTTTATGTGCATTTAAGATTTGAGTTCTTTGTTCATCAGTAAGATAATTATCCCCTCAACCTTTTAGTTGTCCTGTAAATCTAGCTACTAAAATTTTAGCAACGGCATGATTAGAAATTCCTTATTGAGTTTTATAAGCATTTGCTACCATAACTATTTGATTAGGAATATTGACGGTATTATTTTCAAAGACACCATCTATATTCCATTCGTAAATGGTATCGGAAGAATACTTATTGAACTCTTTGTGATGACACTTCAAGGACAATATCAGGAGGAGTGGCTCTTTGATAGTAAAGTTTTTGGAGATTTTTCCATGAGAGTATTTATTACAGGAATTGATTCACTTTCAGACTCTTCATTAGATTTTTCAAGGACATTTATTTGAGCCAAGGGGAGATATATTGGTTAACTTGATATTTTCTTTTAATAGGTTTGTCACCCCATTTTTTTTTTCCAGAAAGACATTGCAAATGAAACAATTTAATTATGTAAACTTTATCTAGTGAACCTATTGACATATAAATTTTGGTGACCCGTTTAATCATTTCCATTGAAAACGAGAAGTAGGTATCACTCTTTAGTAGTTGATTCCATCAATGATGCCAACGATCCTTAATTTATCTAGCCGATTTAGAAAAGAGAAGTAGATATCACTTCTTTTTGGCCGCTTGCGCAGCCGTTGATCCGCTTCTGCTGTCGCTGCTTAAGCCACTCCTGTGGCAGTTGGGGCCATAGGCGGCCTTGTGTTGCTCGAGCTCTGACTGGAGCTTGAAGACGGGACCGCAGCACTCGCACTTCACTTTAGCTTTGCGGTGGACCATCTGGGCGTGGTACTCCAATATGCTCTTTGAGAACTTCTTCCCGCAACAATTACACCTCTGCATAGTTTTCAGATTGAGGGAGAGTTCAAAGGCAGAGTTGAGGAGAAAAAGAGACTAAGGGTTGAGGGAGAGTTTGAAGGCAAGAGGAGGCAAAGTTGAGGAGAAGAGGAGACTGAGGGTTGAGGGAGAGTTCAGAGGCAAGAGGAAGAGAATAACATTTGTATATGCAATGCATGTGGAGGGGATTTGGTAGGGCCCTAGATGCAGGAACGCGCAATTCCATGCCCCGAAACGGAGAGATCTCCAAGGACCTTGGGATGTGGCTTCTCAAACTCATCGATCCCTGTCAAACCATTATTTAGAAACATCAAATGGCAGGGAAAAGAATACCTAGAGTGCCAAAACTTGATAAGGGGAGCACTTTAAGTATCAAAATTTACAAAAGTGACATTTACGTGCCACTTTTTTTTTTTTGGAAAATGAGACACCTGCGTGCCAAGTTCGGCGAAGGTGGCTGGAAATCATTCGTGGCAATTTTTTAATAATATAACTCGCCTACATGGCATGTCGAATAGTTGAGTTAGTAACAAAGAACTAAAATGACGTCATTTTATCTTTTTTTTCTTGTAATAATTTTTATATAAATATTAAGTAATTTAAAATATTATATTTATTTTATAGTATAAAAAAAAGGAGAAGGCAGAACCACCGCCCTCAGCGGTGCAGCTGGCTTGGGCTCTCTCCCCCTCACGAAGAGAAGAAGTTTGAATTCCAGAGGCATTGTTAGGGATTCTTACCTGGAGTACTGTGGTAGTGGGTTCTGCAATTACTCCCCCAGGGTTTGATCGCTAGCTGTCGGCTTACGAGGTTCCCTGGGTTACCAAAAAAAAAAAAAGGAGGAGGCAGAAGGCGAGGGCTCAGCCTTTGCCGTGTCACCTCCCCACTGTCACCAAGAAAGGTCGGCGACGGTGGAGGGATGGTTGGCTGGGGTCTCTGATTCTGGCTAGAGGTCGGCTAGCCCAACTGACCGGCGGTGAGGGTCTACGAGCCCTTACCTAGATCTAGGGCGAGGGTTGCAATCCTCTTCTAGATCCAAGGAGGGTTGCCGGCCCTCGCCCGATTGGGCAAAGGGTCGTCACCTGCTACGGGGCTAGGGCCCAACAACCCCAATTGACGCTCCCCCCATTGTCGCTGGCCCTTCTCAGCAACGGTGAGGAGGCGGCGAAGGAGGGCCGAGCCCTCAAGCGCCTACAATCTTCAACTTCTTCCTCTTTTTTTTTTTTTTTTTTTTAAATGAATAAAATTAGTTCTAAATTTAATTTAATTAATATTTATATTAATAATCTAGTCATGTTAGCAAAACAACGTCGTTCTATGGTTGTCTTGTCGGAAAATCGCCACATTGGTATTTTAATAAGATTTTCTCGCCATTGGCACTTAATTGATCAATTTTGTTCTCTGATTTTGGTGCTTAAATATCACTTTCGTAACTTTTGACATTTAAGTATCCCTCCGTGTCAAGTTTCAACACACCAAGTGTCCGTCACTCTCAAATGGCAACCGGATTCCAAATATCACTCATACGTTTGTATATTGCTACCTAAGTACACTCAAATCATTATCATCCATTCTATTGCTTTGAGATGCATCAGATAAGCACGAGTGCATTTCATGTAAGTTGCACGAAAAATCCATGTGGGTTGCATGTGATATGCACGAGCTTGCAGGCTGATGAAGCTTTAGGTGACCGGTGAGCTTGATGTATTATTTGAGATAAGGTTAGCCATTTCCGAGTCTTCTTTGGGTCAAAGGTCCACTTTGAGGAGGTCTCTCCTCAGGCCTATATTTGAAATTTTCCCAATTCTATATATTGCCCATTTGTGTACTTTAGGTGATTGACCTAGTGAATACGTTGTTCATTGTTTTTTTTATCACGAAATTGAGTTTGTCGAATCAATAATATCATACCATTGGCAAGAAAAAATCAATTGTGTCTTGACTTTGACGGCATACGTACTGTATTTGTTGATGAAGTGATGACATAAAGGGAGAACGCGAGGCGGGATGCCTTTGGAGAGAGGAGTAATGGATTGAGATTGAGTTTGCTTGGTCATTCTCATGATGTCTCTTGAAACGAAACAAAAGCCGGTAAGTAGTTCCATTTAGACCTTGCCATCTTTTTACCTTCTCTAGCCTCAATCATGATGGGACACTGAAATGATCTAAGAATAAGTTTTGGCATTAAAGCAAGCGTTATATAAAAGTCATGACATTTTTAGCATTCTTTTCCCAATTATTGAAAGAGTGAAAAAATGTTCAATTCTAACTAGAAAGGAATTTATGTAGTGGTAAAAAAGATGATATTAGATAGTTTATTCTCCATTTAATTAAAGTTATGGATCAACTTATCATTTAATTATGATGTTGCACAAGGGATGAAAATAGTCACGCTTGCCTCTAGCGCATGCATGAAATGAGGTCTATATTATTAAGCTAGAACTTGCGCTCTTTTTGTCTCACTTATAAAATCCCAATACTACCCTTGTATTTGACAGTAAGATAATAAGATACTCTTTTTTTTTTTTTCAATCAAGAAGGCATCATATGTTTACATGACTAATCATTTATTCTCAGCAAACGGAATGAGCCGTTTTATGCACACAACGAAGCAAACAAGAGCACAGAATCTGATCAAACGGAATGAGGGATAGTCATAATAAGGGGACCAAAACCTGTTGCGTACCACTTGGCCCTGCCCCATTTCAATTTCTATTCAATACTGATACAGACTTAAGGTTTAGAAAGTACTTATTCTCTGAGAAATCATTCTGATGGCTCGTGCATGAGGAGGTGAAGCTCTTGTGGAAGAGAAAAGCGTCAAGGTCTCGAGCTGCATGAGGTGTGATGAAAGATAATGCGAAAGATTTGTGCGAAATTTTATACTTAAAACATAATCAAGTCAATCACATGGAAGAATTATATGCCAAGTCAATCACTATGGTGCTAAAACTTTTCAAACAATCATCTTAATGCCACAACATTTTAGGGGATCACTAAGTGTTTCTGGCAACTTAGATTGTTGGAAAAATATACTTAAATATTATTTTAATAATGTAGACTTACTCGAGTTATTTAAATGGATGCTTTTAAAAAGTTTGGGCACTAAAATGATTTCTTATAAAATTTTGGCATCAAATTGATTGATCGTATGGTTTTGACACTAAACTCTATATTAAGTGCGACCTACTTTGCTGTTTGAGGGGCAATACATTTTTTGGATCAATCATGTTAGACTTTTTTTCTGACTATCATGTTAAAAACTTAAATTTTTCTGAAGTACACTTTGTCATATACATTGTCATATATTGGCCAAATGTCAAATAAAAGCACCAACTTACACCTCAGGACAAAAATAGTCTCAAATCACACGAAAAAAACACGACGGAAAATGACCAACGGATATAAAGAAACGACTGTATACCCTCTAGAGAAAAATAACCCCATTTTCAAATGACCCATAAAAAGGCATGGTATTTTACTCGAGAGACAAAAATATCCATCATTGGTTTTTTCGTCAAATTTATTTGGCATCTCATGTGACCAATGATCGTTCGTGCACAATAGACATGTCAACTAAGCCAAAACAACCCTGTCACTTAGACTATAATGGATTATTTGCTCAGTTCGCTTAAGTAGAGATCATTTGTAACCCTAATTTGCAAACTCAAGACTCTAACCAAACTTCACGATTTTCCAAAAATCTACAAATTAGCTCAAAATGTATATTTAATAAAACCATACTTAGTGAACTCATCTTGTGGCGAAACCCTTCCCATCTAATCTACAAATTCGATTGGGGGCTAAACTCTTTTTCTCTTTGTTACCTACAAAGAATGAACCAAAATACTATTGAAACAACGTCATCTAAGTTTGAATGTCTACGGCGTTGATTTGGCTCAACTGATGTGTCCATGGTACACGTTAACATTAGACGAAGAATAAGCATTTTGGTCAGAAAAGCTATTCGGTATTTTTGTCGCTCGAGCAAAACTTTATGCTTCCATTTGGGATCATTTGAAAAATGGGTTTAGTTTTGTCCTAAGGACGAAAGCTTGTACTTTTCTTTTATTCGGTGGATATTTGTCCTTTAAGCGAAAGTTTTTGCTTTCTTCGAATTTTTGAAAACTGGGGTTATGTTTGTGTTGAGAGTACAAATTCATGCTCTCTCTCTGTTTTTTTTTTTTTTTTTTTTTTTTTTGGCATTTTTGGCCGTCAGTTCACTAGCAAATTGTATTCTTCAAATTCGTGCAAGTTGACTGCATGAACAGGAGCAAATCTTACAGAGCGTGCTGCCATCATGAGAGGAAAAAAAACAATGGGACGTGGTCTTCATTGTGTTTCTGTTGCTTCTTATCCAGTCAAGTGCAAGTACTTTCGCGCAGTTTTTTCTTTCTCTTTCTAATACAAGCGACTTTACAAAGAGTATTCGTGCATCCGATGCATCTTTTATTCTTTTTTTGGGCTAATGATGCCTTAGAGTTTCGAAGGCACCAAAGAAGTAAGACACAGTAGGTCAATCCAAGAAGAGCATGCTGGTGAGTAGTGAAGAATTAAGAAAGAGGAGGTAAAACACATTTAACTAGCTTGAGAACCACTTTTCTAGTCAAGAAGGCATCATATGTTAGATGACTTTTGGTTTATTCTTTAACACACATAACAAACTGTTTTAGACACGCAACGAAGCAAGCGGAGCACAGAATCTGATTAAATACGATCCAACGATCCGATTCTAGTCAAGATCAAGGGGACTCCATACTGGGGATGAGTAGTGACCGTAGGAATAGGGGCATGCTTGTAAGAAGGAGATAGCTGCACTGAGAAATTCTGCAAAATCAAAGTCAGAGCAACTTTGGCTTCAGCGAAAGAAAAGTTTTGGCCAATGCAATTTCTTGGACCCCAACTGAAAGGGAGAAAGCAGAGCTTGTTCTTGGTTGCTTTTGAGACTCCCTCGGAGAATCTCTCTGGATTGAACTCTTTGGCATCATCACCCCAAATCTCTGGATCGTGGTGAATTAGGATCGTCGGCACAAAAAGCACAACTCCTGGAGGTACTTGTATATCTCCCAACTTGGTTGTCTTTTGAACTGTTCTCATCATCATAAATCCAGGCGGATACAACCTGAGCACCTCATTCAGTATCATGCTTACCTGTACAAAAATCAAGTTGTGGTCAGCCTGTTTTTATCCAAAAAGACATTGAAGATGTAACAATTAAATTATCTAAACCTTGCATAGTGGACCAAATTTATCAAACATAACATCATTTCTGTGATCTAGGTTGTAACTTCGAATGGGAAGGCACAATCCATCTGTCTCCATTCTCCATCGCCTAAATATATATATTTTCTTTTGGTTCAGGGGAAGGAGTGGGGAAGAACAGCAATTAGATTTCAGGTCAGGCGGTTACAACATTTTCCTTCAATTGTTGGCCTTCCATTTTCATCTGTTCTTTCTTTTTCCTTTTTCTCTTTTTGCAAAAAAACCATTTATTTGATGCGAGTTTTGAAATTCAGGAATATATGTCTTGAAATCTAGATAAACAGCAGATGACAACACGATGTGAATCCTTACAATTTTTAACTGGCTCAACGCATCAAAGTCCGGTTTGTTGTTGCCGAAAACTTGCCGGACTTCCTCTCTTGCTCTGTCTTGCCATTTCTGGTGCTTGCTTAACAAAATCAGAGTCCAAGTAATCAAAACAGAAGTTGTCTCTTGACCTGCTAAGTTGAATGCTTTACACTCTCCAATCACATCCTCCATGCTCATGCCCTTTTGATCCACGGACTCCTGAATTTCTTTCATGTTTGATTTTAGCAACAGTCCCAAGAGATCATTGTTATCTGCTCTTCCTTCCTTCATTGCCCTCTCTCTTTTGGTCACTATGTCTTCCAACAATCCTTCTACTTTGCGGTTGATTTCTTTCATCCTCTTCCGCAGTTTGGTAGGCAAGAGGCTGCATTTTTTTATAAGAAAATTAGCTTCAAGATGAAAACTTCATTCAGTAATTTAGTTTCTACAAGTTATACGTGTCCCGGTACATAAATGCACTCAACCAATTCCATCCATTCTATTGAGTTTAGAAGTTGGAAAGCAGCAATCTCAATGAGAGCTCGACAGAAGATTTGCCTTACTAAACATTGTTTTGACAAAAAAAAATTGCAGCGTGCTATGCTACCTTGCAATCACAATCCAACCACTATCCATGATTAGCAATATCATAAGAACATTGACTTTAGAACTTTTCAAGTTCCTTGCGTGGTAAGATGCTTAAAGATCGATCGACACATGATTTGCAAAATCACGAGACAATTGTGGAAAGTTGCAACTGACTCCATGGATAAGGATTGAGGAAGTCAAAAATTTTGTTACTCTTATTTCTTGTCAAATGCTTTTGAAACAGTTAAAGATGTTTGGATAAATTATTGCTAAATCATTCTCCGCTTACCTCCACCCGGGAATAAACACGAGCTGAAGAATCTTGCTAGTGAGGGCAATTTGTTCTTGTTGAAGGGGGAGGATGCTCATGACTTGGTCGTAGGTTACACCGAAAGCAGCTCTACAGAGTACATCACCTGTCAAATGCTGAAGGTCAGGCCAAACATCCACTTCGCCTGCCAAACTTTGCTTCTCCCATCCCCTAATCATCTCCTCGCAACTTGACAATGTTGCAGTCACTACATGCTGTAATTATTCAACAATTAGAAAGCTAAATGAATTGAATGTACAAAGTTTTTAATTATCAATTATTTTAAGTTCCGTTAGATGTTGCGGCTGGTCAAGAAACTATTAGCTGCAAGCAGTAATACCTTCAAGTTCTCATAGTGAAAAGCCGGGTTGATGATCTTTCTATGTTTGACCCATTTCTCACCCTCAATCGTGACGAGCCCTGATACTAAGAGATCTTCCGTGGCTTTGGGATGTGGCTTTTGGAACTCATTGATCCGTGAAAATATTTGTTTCAACATGTCTGAGTCCATGATGGTCAATACAGGCGTTGGCCCAAACCATGTAAAGCAAAGCTTCCCTGCAACAAATATTTTTTTTACATAATTTATTGACCATCGGCCGCTTCATAGCTGTCATTCATTTTTCATGTTACTTTTCCTAAAATCGACACTAAATATTGTAAAATTTACATTATTGCAGGATTCGTTCTACTTGCTTTTCATGAATATATCTCGATTGAAGTGCTGAAAAGAGACCAGAAAAATGAATATTCTTTAGCAGGTTTTAAGCTAAAAATAACAGCTTCCAATGAGTTGAAATTGTATACTGTTTCATACAGGAAATTGAGTTTGTCGAATCATTGATATTTTACCTTTGGCTAACAGTTCAACCGTATCTCAACTTTGATGCAACACGTACCGTATTTCTTGATGGAGTGATGAAAGAAAGGGAGCAAGCGAGGCGCGATGTCATTTGAGAAAGGAGTAATTGTTTGAGATTGAGCTTGCTTGCTCATTCTCATGTTGTCTCTCAGGTCTTGAAACGATAGCCTGTAAGAGGTTCCATTTAGACCTTGCTGTCTCAGACATCTTTGTAGCTTCCTCGGCTTCAGCCAAAACAAACACAGTAATTTCCATGCACAAGTCAAGAAGGTGATCAGAACAAGGGAGAGAACGATTGAATATGCTGAGGACAGTTCCATATTCGACGCTAAACATTTGACACGCTCGTCTTGTTTCTGTGAGAGGAAATAAATAGGACTCTTGGGAAGCAGAAAGACATCGTTGAAAAAAGAAAGCGTTGACTTCCTTTTGGTAAGAAAGAACAACCACCTAAAATGTTTCTTAATTTCTTAGGCTCCGTTCGTTTCGCGAAAAATGTGGCGTTTTTGGAAAATATTTTTCAGGAAGTCATTTTTTAGGAAAATATAATTATTTTCCGGTGTTCGGATGAAACCCGAAAATGAAGTGGAAAATATTTTTCGCTATTTGGTAAGGAAAATATTTTCCTTCATATTCTCTTTTTCATTTATTTTATTTTTAAAATGGAATTTCATATTTTTAAAAATTGATTTTTAATTATTTTTAATTTTTAAAATCTATTATTAATTGTTTTCATTTTCATTTTTCTTTTATTTTTCTTTGTTTTCCATCTCCTTCTTTCTTGGTTGGTCGTCGGCCATGGCGATGGCTCATGATCAGCCATCGGCAAGCCTTGAGCTAGCCGATGAGCACAAGGCTTGCCGCTAACCAAATTGGCGAGCACGAGCGTCGAGCTTGAGGCTCGCCCGATCGACGAGCGCGAGCTTGAGATCGACGAGCTTGAGGTTCGCTTGGTGACGGCCGACTAGCCAAGAAAGAAGAAGATGGGAAAAAAAGAAAAGATAAAAGAAAAAAAGAAAAAAAAAGAAAAAAAGGAAAAAGAAAAGAAAAAGGATTTAAAAACAATTCGAATAAAAAATGAAAACAAGAAGAACAAAGGGGAGGAGGAAGTGATGATTTGTAGAGGTGTGAGATAAAAGAGATCAAGTGAAGAAAATGTTTTCCTCTTTTCAAAAGTGAAAAATATTTTTCCCTAATTTAGAAGACATTTTTCTTTTCATGGAGAACATTTTCCCCAAAGAATTCATTTTCCATGAAATGAACGCCGGAAAATCCGGAAATGTTTTCTCGGAAATTATTTTCCGCGAAATGAACGCAGCCTTAGTATGACATCTAGGCTCCGTTCGTTTCTCGAAAATTATTTTTCGAGAAAACGTTTTCAGGATTTTCTGGCGTGCATGGTTGGACAGGTAACAAGTGAACGAATTCCTTACAATATCATGTAAAACATGTCATACTAAGGCTTTGTTCATTTTGTGAAAAATAATTTTTGAGAACGTTTTCCAAATATTCCAGCGTGCATGGCTGGATAGATAACAAGTGAACGAATTCCTTACAATATCATGTAAAATAGATGTCATACTAAGGCTCCGTTCGTTTTGTGGAAAATAATTTTTGAGAAAACGTTTTCCGAATATTCCAGCGTGCATGGTTGGATAGATAACAAGTGAACGAATTCCTTACAATATCACGTAAAATAGATGTCATACTAAGGCTCCGTTCGTTTCATGGAAAATAATTTTTGAGAAAACGTTTTCCGAATATTCCAGCGTGCATAGCTGGATAGATAGCAAGTGAACGAATTCCTTACAATATTATGTAAAACAGATGTCATACTAAGGCTTCGTTCGTTTCTTGAAAATTATTTTCCGTGAAAACGTTTTCTAGATTTTCTAGTGTGCATGGCTGGACAAGTATCAAGTGAACGAATTCCTTACAATATCATGTAAAACATATGTCATACTAAGGCTCCGTTCGTTTCTTGAAAATTATTTTCCGTGAAAATGTTTTCTAGATTTTCTAGTGTGCATGGCTGGACAAGTATCAAGCGAACGAATTCCTTACAATATCATATAAAACAGATGTCATACTAAGGCTCCGTTCGTTTCTCAAAAATTATTTTCCGCAAAAACCTTTTTCGTTCACTTGTTACCTGTTGAGCCATGCACGCCGAAAAAATTGGAAAACGTTTTTTTGAAAATTATTTTCCGCGAAACGAACGAAGCTTTAGTATGACATTTGTTTTACATGATATTGTAAGGAATTTATTCACGTGTTACTTGTCCAGCCATGCACGCTACAATGATAATAAAAAAACTAAGCGGCATGACATCTTTATTTCCAATCTTCAACCCTTCTTTTTAAATTATTTCAATGCATTGCGAAAATCATTGGTCAACCACATTCATAAGCCAAGAAAGGAATTCAAATGTGATCATTTGAGGGTGGGTGTTAACTTAATTTACTTAACAAGATCTCACTCGTCTGATGTGGGACTTCAAAATGTTGCATTCCAGGAGTGGTAAAATGGACAAGTTATTTGTGAGAGTTATTCGTGAGTGGTAAGTTACTGAAATTGTTGGTAAATTTCAAACCTTGTCGGTAGAATAGAATTAGGTGACTCGCAACTGGCTTGGTAATTTACCAACTATGTACGGGGTGTATCGATGTCAAATCAATAGTAATACCAGGCTTGTTTCACGACGATTGAACTTCACTAGAAAACTAGTTTCGGAGAAAGCAATGTCTAGGGAAGAATGATATGATTTTCCAAAATTTGGCGTGGTCTTCGCAAGTAAAGTGAAGCCTATATTCAGATAGTTGTTACCGAAAAACTCTAAAATGTAATTTTTTTAGAAATGAAACTCCGAGCTCAACGGTAGGATTCTTTTAAAACAAGTTCAAAAAGTTTCGCCCATCCCAAATCAAAAAGTATTTTCTTTTTATCAAGGAAACTCAGGGATTGAAAGGAAGCCATATAGGGAAGAATCGAGCTGAGCGGCACTACAACAAAAAAAGGCATAGAGGACTGGTTAATGCTATGTTATTTCTGTCCTCTTGAAAGGATTCGAGACTTGACGACTAGTAGAGAGGGAGTATTTTCTCTTGTGAAAGTAAGTGGGAGTGTTGTGCGAGGGGCATGCTGTAGCTTTGCTAGTGTTCTAGCATAGCAGGAATTGTTGCTGTCGTGAGGAGCTTTGTAACCCATAGCCTACTTTATTAAATTAATATTTCGAGTTTGAATTTGGATAACGATTTGTTAAATCAAATTTTATTGATAAAGATTTTAAGTAGAAGAAACTCCATTGGACTCGATTAAGGATTACAAAAGAAGAAATAAAGATAGAATTAAAAAAAAAAAAAAGGAAGTTTTTCTTCTCTCCTGCAGTTACGAATTTCGTTGAAAAAGGAAATCAGGCCGTGGGCCCAAGCGGGCACATGTATAAGAAGATGCGAATTTCCTCTTCTTCTTTTTTTTTTTGGTAAAGGTAATTAAATTAAAAAGAGGGGAAGCTTACAAAAGATCGGAACCATAACCCACACTCTGACCAGTGGCGGCAAAGTGAGGGGGATCCGATGTAAAAGAGCACAAGGCTACACGATAAGTGACGAAACTCCTAAGGAAGAAGAAGACAAATGGAGACAACCTCCGAACCTCCTGCACTCTACCTAAAGGCAAAGAATGGAATACCACCAGATACGGAAAACAAGAAGGATCAACAGGAGACCAAGGAGAAGACCGCCGGATCAAAGCCCCATCCTCTCTGAAGCCACTTGTTCCTCGGAGCAGGATCGACATTCTTGAAGGTACTAACCTTGTCCTTAACCACCTTAATTAGGTGGTTTTTGAGCGCCGGAACGACAAGGGATTCACCTCTGAAGATGATTGCATTCCTCTTCTTCCAAATGAGATGACAAAGGGCCCCGAAGGAGAACCGGACAATTCTATGATAGAAATCATTTCCAGTTAGGAACTTTCGAGCCCAAGAGAGTACCTCTTCATCTGCGGAAGCCTGCCGAAAAAAGCCAAAAGTGGGCTCAGGTCAAATACTTGACCTTTGGGCACACCAATCACCCCTTTGGCGTGTGTGAAGCGGCTTAAAAAACCCTACGAAAGAAAATGAGCTGGACGTAGAAGCCACACACGTCAAGCTACAGAGAGCCATGCACGTTTTTGTTTCGAACTTGAACCTATAATAATTTTGTGCCGTGAGTTTATGTCCAAGTGAGTTGTTTATTTATAAACACTTTGAGTTTAGAGTTTTTAAGTGGGAAATATTTGTTGCTAGCTTTCCTCGTGGACGTAAGTACCGATACTCAGACCGAATCATATAAATTTCTTGTGTCCTTATTATTTTTCGATTATTTCTCTGGCGATTTCGCGTTGACGTAAATTGTAAGATCCTATCGTTTTCACGTATTATATTCAAACATACTCGATTTTATTTTAGGAGTTCAACGGAAAAAAAATGATAGTAACACGCCGAAATTGTTGTAAGGTACCCACTTCGGCATCAGAATTTTTTCGAAGGATTATATGAGTTCAGAAAACGATTGCTTAAGTAACTTCGACGACTTTTTATTTTGGTTGAAATTTCAATGACTTAGATTGCCAAAAACCTTGACATGTCATTACTTCAATGAAAAAAGCTCGCTAGTGTCACTTAAATTGACAGTTTTATGAAGTTTTCACACTAAAGCGATCATTCAAAAAGTTTTGGCGCTATCTCAATCGTTCGTAATGTTTTGGCCCTAGTGTTGCATATTAGTAATTTTAGAGAATGATATAGCACCTTGCATCACTTTATTATGTTGATGCATAGCATCATTGGTACTAAAATTTTGGAAAGGCATAATTTTTTTTTTCAACTCTTGGTTTACATAACTTGGATCTCAAGATCTAGCAATGCTAAAAGGGTAAGGCCAGCCAGGGCAGGGCATAGTCCGTTTATGCGACAGGCCAAGTGGCGTCGTGGTCAGGTGGTAAAATTCAAAAGCAGTTGATTCTTCTCAAGTGAAGAAGCAGCTAATTTCTACTTGAACTTGAAAGTAGTAAAACCATTATTTCAAGTTACCTAACAATAAAATCTTTTACTTGTCAAATAGAAGACACTTGATGATCTAGTAAGATCCCTTGTCAAATTGAAGAATCATTATTTGTAGTGGCATTATCAACTGTTCTAAAAACTTAAACGGTTAAATGAATGAATTATCTATTGTTTAAATATTTTAATATCTATTATGAGATTCGAAAGTAATAGTCATAATTTGAAGTTGCTAACCGGCAAACGGTCATGGCGCTACCTTTCTGATGACGATTGTTTAGCAATATTTGGGGAAACCGAAAAGAAACGTCATTCTCTAAGTTATTCTCTAAAAGTCAGAGAATCATTTGATGTAATCAGTAAGTCAGAGAATCATATAATGCAATCGGTATTCTTTGCAATATATGAGACGAGGCTTCTTTTTTAAAAGCGGTATTCTATTCTTTATTGGTTTACATTAACAGCTGCTACTTAATCGGGATCACTAAACCCATTTTGCGTGACTTAGGTTGCCAAAATAGTAGTTGATAATCTTTGGAATCATGGCTGATGGAGTCAGACGTTTTTAAAATTATGCAACGAAGTCCTTAACTCATGGTCGGTCCCGTGTGGCCTATGTTACTGTGAGGAAGTGTCAATCAATGTATTTGTTTAAGAACAATGATTGCACATTTTTTAAATACTCTAGAACTCTACTGATTAAATATAAACATTTAGAAGTCCATCGGCCTGTCAATGCGACGTGTAGGACTTCCATTGTACTAAGCTCTTGGTTGGATAGGAAGTTCGAGACGCTTTGTGATCCTCATTTCTATCTGATTTTGTGGTAGTCATTGTCACGCTCCGATCCTCGAGCGCGTGCCCATCTCTCGGTGGTTGATAAAATTTTGTAACTTCCTAGGACGAGTCGTTGACCATTTCATTTTATTGCACATGCAGAAGCGAAAAACAAATCCCTTGACAATACTCATCTTGGTATAAAAAAGCAGGACAATAGATTCTCAAACAAAATATGATTTTACATACACTGAATCAAATACAAAAGTTTACAACCAAAAAGACTTCAATAGATCATCTCTCAAAAGAAGCTGTCCTATCTGACCTACACTTCAGATCCCCTCAGCTCGACTTCAGGTCCTCCATTCTACGGTCCTAATAAGTTAAAGCCCATGACGGGGTAAGATATAAATCTCTAGCTCTAAACTCCAGTTAGGAGGGTAATACATCTAGAGCGTCCTAATCACACAACCACACAATCGTAGAGACTTACCTCGTCTCAACTCCTCCCTGCATGTCAGCACAATTTATATAACACATAAGTGCAGTAATAATACCCAATCAATTGGAGCACCTCAAACCACATCTCCGTCAATCACCACCTCTCAATCAATCATGCACTCCAAATGATTACAATCACATAGATACGATCTAACCGTCACCCAGCGGATCTAACTATCACATAGTGGGTTTATCCGTCACATAGCGGATTTATCCGTCACATAGCTGATCTAACTGACACATGGCGGATCTATCCGTCACACAACGGATTATCCATCACACAGCTAAGCGTCATCTTGCCCCATCGTGTCTGCCTCAAGACGGCTTTTCACATAAAAGCATCGTTCACTCAACACACAGCGTAAGACAAATTCTCTTAATCAACACACGATTATCCAATCTTGGCTAAGGACATTGTGCTTCACACTTAAATTTCTCAATTAAAATAATGTTTGGCCTAATTTCATCATGATAATAATATCCGATAAAATAATCGTGTGTGGGGTATATGGTCGGCCTGAGCCAAAATTTCAATATCTTTACTTTAGAAAATCCTACTATTTATATAGTGTCTGAAAAATTTATTAGCGTTGTAAACCGACACCATGGAAATTTTTTAATTAATTATTGAAATTACTTAATTTTAGGATAAATACCCAAAATTATAGTTTCTACTCAATTGGACAATTCAACACTCAATTGCAGAAATAAACCACACCATTGCAATCAACATAAAATTCCGGTCACCGACTATCCCGGTCTAATTTCTAGAAAATAATTTAATAACTAATTAATTAATTACCGAAATTAATTAAGTAAAATACATATTAATTCAATAAATACAAACTTCGGCTTAAAATTGCTAATCTAACCACCTATTGAACTAATTAAATTATCATAACCATTCTAACTATAAGGCTACACAATAAACTAACTAATTACAATTTCTAACCACCTAAACCACTAATCTAACTAACCTAAATTAATTAAACAAGCTAATCACTTAAATTAATCTAATCACCCCTTAAACATCATTAGTCTACTAAGTAGAGTTTAGCGTATAAACTTACCAGTTTAACGCGAAAACCGGTTTATCGCGATGGCGGCCGAAACTCGGGCCTACGGCGATGCTGAAGGGAGCTTGGGCTGGGCCAAACAAACCTTGCAAGCCCACAGCAACAGTTGGGCTTGACTGAGCTTAATCGATGAGCTGAGACGCATGAGCCGGGCTGATTTTTGCGGGCTGCAGCGGCTGAACTTGCGGGCTGAAAAAGGGCTGGGCCTGACTTCAAGTGGGCTGCTGACCTTGGCTTGACGGGCTGAACAAAATTGCGTGGGCTGCAGACAGTAACTTGCTGGGCTGAATTGGAGCTGGCCGCTTCAAAGAAACGGAAAGGGCTGCTGCTTGAGGAGACGTGGAGCGATGGGCGAAGGCAAGAGGCGATCGTGGCTGTTTCGGTGGAGTTGGGGCAGAGAAAGGCGAAGCAGCAAAAATCCACGTGGAGAGGATCGTGGGGTTGCCTCGCTGGGTTGACTCGGCAGCTGCAAGGGGATGAAGGAAGACGCGCGGCAGCAGCTGGCTTCGCTGGCTTCGGTCAACGATGGAAGGAGACAGGCGCTGGCAGAAGTTGATGGTGGACCGAAGATGGTGGAGGCGTGTGTGAGCTGCAGTTGGGGTGGCAGGTGGCGTCGCGGCAAGGGAGAGGGCAAACGGACGTATGGCAGGGAGCAGCAAAATGGAGGGGAAAGATGAAAGAAAAGCAGAACCGAAGGAGGGTCGGGGAATTGGACGCTTGAAGAAGAAGGGGGAGGCTGAGACGTGCTGAGGAAGTTTGAGAAAAAGGGGGTACAAAGTCTACAAGCTTTATCTCCTTAATTAAAGGCTTGTCTCCCCTAAAGCCCTCATACAAATCTCTAATGTCCCCCATTTCTTTCTTGAAAATTTATCCACATGCCAAATGTTGCACCCCCATGCCTAGCTCCGAATTTCTTTAAATTTGGACTTCAATCCCTCACTAATTCTTCAATTTGAGGTCCAATTGTGTTGAAGAACAAGCCCACAAAATTTCTACAAGCCCCTTGAACCAAATAGCTCGGTTTGGAAGCCAAAAATCCATTCATTTTGGCCCATCCGAATTTTCGTTATTTTCTGAATTGTCCGAATCGATTTTCTGTAAAAATTTCGAACTTGACGAAATTTCTCTGAAAGACAAGACAACGTCCTATAAATGAATTGTGACATGTTCGAACGTCCGATTCCCGAAATCGAATTCAATTTCATGGTTAAAATCGACCGAACATGATTTTAGTCCAATTCGACCTATCGGGTAGCTTTGAGGGATTTTACTGCGGGCCTTCACCTAATAGATTGGTTAACTCATGAGTGATCAGCTCAGAGAAAAATGACCATAAGCGCGTTGACGAAAAATCCATTTTGTTTTGTCAAGACGGGTAGAAAATTCAGGATGTCATAGTCATGGATGTGACTGATTTTTTTCAGATCAATATGTTGAGTGGTGGGTTACATAGATAGATAGTGCATATATTTTGATCTAACTAAAGATGAATATAATTGATGTTCATCTAAGCAAAACTGGCAATCATAAGTCTGGTTAACATGACCCATAAAAAAAAAAAAAAGCGAAAAAAAGAGAGAGGAAGGGTAATTAATTTTAAGAAATGATTGAGTGACAGTCTTTAGTTTATTATAACAATAACAATATCTTTTAAAATATAAAAAACTAACTATCAAATAATTATAAATTATTGCGGGGTTAATTTCTTTAGGAATTTGTGGCTCATAATAAAATGTTATTCTCACATTAACCTAAAGATTATTTTACTAGCAAAGATTGTTAATTTTTGAAAAATGAGAGTGTGACGGAGCCTTTACTCTCCTATAAGTAATGGTGTTGTCCCCACCACACATTTTCCCTAAGAAAATCACCAATCTTATTTGATGGGTTTGCTAGGCCACCAAGTAAGATTTCTCCAATTAGAAAAAACAATATATTAGCCAAAATAAAGATGAGCGAATAAAAAAGGAACTTATTAGCATCGTCTCATGTAAAATATTTTTACAGTAAGTGTACAAAAGAATGATTTAAACATTTTTATTTCAAGAGAATATAAATTTAGGATCACTAGCCATACCACCTATGCAAAATACTTTTCACACCTATAGTCGTGAATGAAAAATATCTATGATCTATTGAAATGCGTTATCGAAATTGAACTTAAATATTTTATACCACCAACGTTAAAACTCCATAAGTATATAGAGGGATGACTACTAATATTATACGTCAAGTAACATTTATCTTTGTGCAATTAGAGTCAAAAGAGATCGACAACCTAAAAGTCAAATGTCTGGCTATCTAGAAGTCTATGGAACACTTGTAACTCCATGAAGCAGTTAAATGTTTCAGTACACACCACCTTTAGCCTGTAAAGTAACTCTGATCCAAAGCACTTTATACATAATAAGTGAAATTTGAACATATTATTTTTGGTGTCGAAGCTGGACATTTCCCAGTGCATTGACTACTTTAGCGGCGGGGAAGAGAGACTAATTTGTTTTATAATATTTAAATTGAAGGATTTTTTATTTTAGGGTTAATACCCTAAAAAACCCAAAACTGGTACACCTATGACAAATTTACCAAAAACTATTTTTTTATCACAAAAAATCTCAAACCGGTATACATTTGACAAATTTATCCAAAATTGGTACACTTGTGACAAATTTATCCTATGTTAGTTTTTGTTAAATTTTACAGTCAAATTATTAAGTTAAATGACATGTGACAGTTGACTGGTATACCAATTTGGGATTTTATGAGCCGTTTGTCACAATTTACAATTTTTGTGATTTTTTTGTGGTATTAATCAAATTTGGCGGATAGTATATTTGTTACAAATTTACCAGGTTTGAGGTTTTTTGCCGTCGAATAAATTAGTTTGTGGTAAATTTATCATATATGTACCAGTTTAAGATTTTTTTATGGTCAGTCGGGATAATTTTGTCACAGGTGTACCGGTTTGGGGCTTTTCATGGAAAAATATAGTTTGTGGTAAATTTGTCACAGGTATACCGGTTTGGAGTTTTTCATGGTAAAATATAGTTTTGGATAAATTTGTCATAAATATACCGGTTTGGGGTTTTTTAGGGTATTAACCCTTTATTTTATGCATGCAAATACATCACAAAACACTAATTGAAAGTCCACGGAATGTGTTATCCATGTGTAAGATATTTACAATTAATTTTTGTATTAATTGCTATATAGCTATTTTTCTTATATTTGGAGCGATATTCCCCTTGAAATACAAATTAATGCTCTCTCTCAACATTTTATTTTCCATTCGGTTGTTCAATTCCATGAACATGAAACATGAGATCCATATTGCACCATTACTAAAGAGAGGTAACGGTGCCGTAAGGCTCTAAGTATTCTATGCTAATATAAAATAGAATACATATTTATTTAAAATACTCGTTACTAAGTAGGGCCAAGCATCTCTAAGTTGAGTGTACTTTTAGTTTTTCCCAATATAATATAACTGGTTGACTTCGTTAAAATACTTAACCGAAAACCAGTTTACTTCGTTAAAATACTTAACCGAAAACCAGTTTCATGTAAAATATAACATGATACTCTATGTCAATTTTCCCGACTAACGCACGTTGATGGGAGAATTACCAAAAAAGTCCTAAATTTATTACAATTATGCCAATTCAGTGCTAAACTTTTTTTTTTTGGCCAATTTAATCCTAAACCTTTTATAATTGTGCAGTTTAGTTAATTCAGCCAAAATTGGCTGGCCAGTCTTGCCGACGTGGATGCTGGTCGGCGAAGTTGACATGGCAATTTTTAATTTTTAAAAAATTTTTAAAATTTTTTTTGAATTTTTAAATTCTTTTTTTCTTTTTTTTTTTCCACCTTCTCCTTCTTTTGGCCAGCTGGTGCTGGCTAGAGGCAAGGGCCGATCAGGTCAGCCTTGCTGGCCAGTGGTGAGGCTCGTCCTCGTCGGCCAGCGACAACAAGGCTGTTGTCGCCAGATCTGGCGAGGCTTGGGCTCGCCCAACCAAGAGTCGATCTTGCCAGTCGTCGTCATTATTGTTGTCATCATCGTCGTCGTCGTGATCATCATTTTTGTGGCACAAACCTATCTACTCTATGTGAGTTTTGAAATTCAAGAATATAATGCTGAAATTGAGATAAACAACAGACTACAGTTAGATTAGAATCTTTACACTTTTTAGTCGGCTCAGCCCATCGAGATCCGGTATCTTGTTGCGGAAAACTTGCTGAACTCCTCTTCTGCTCTGTCTTGCCAGTTTGTCTACTTTGCTCAACAAAATCAGAGTCCACATAAGCCAAATAGAAGTCGTCTGTTGGCCCGCTATGTCGAACACTTTGGACTCCTGAATTACATCCTCCATGCTCACACTCTTTTGATGCCTAGATTCTCGAACTGCTTTCATGTGTGATTTGAGCAACATTCCCAGGAGATCATTTTCATCTACTCCTTCCTTCATTGCCTTCTATCTTTGGTCGTTACTTCTTTCAGCAATCCTTTAACTTTATGGTCGATTTCTTCCATCTTCTTGTGCAGTTTAATCGGCAAAAGGGTGCATCTTTTTTTTTTTTTTTTTGGCAAGTCTACTTCAGGATGAAACCTTTATTCGTTACATACACTCAAATCATTTTTATCCATTCTGTTGAGTTGAGAAGTTGGAAACAAGCAATCTCCCTATATACTATCCTGCAATCACAATCCAACCACTATCCATCATTTGCAAAATCATAAGAAAGTTGTCTTCATAAATTTTTCAAGTTCCTTATGTGGCAAGATGCTTAAAGATCCGCACATGATTTGCAAAAACAATTGCAAAATTTTGAAAGGTCGCAATTGACCGTAGGGTAAGAATTGAGGATGTCAAACTAAATTCTGCTACTCCTTTTCTAGTTACATGCTTTTTAAACAGTTCCACTATATCAGGATAGAATATTGCCCTAATCATCTTGACTAAACTCCATCCGAGGGTACTATATAAAGGATAAGAAATAATGTAGAGTGATTATATATATATATATATAGAAAATTGTTAAGTGATTTGTGATTTAATCTAAACATCTACGTTTGTTTGGATTGGTTAATATGTGATTTTTTTTTATAGGTTCTATATCTCTAATGTAATCGTAAAAATCAGCTAGTTGTGTGAAATTATCTAATACAAAGTATAATAATTCAAGAGTGATAATGATAATAATTTAGGTGAAGAAATGAAATATAGATGAAGATTAAGCTAATTATGATTTCAATCATAAAATAATATGAAATGTAATTAGAATAACAATGTGATCTCACACAGGGGCAGTAGTCGACACTCGAGCAGAGATCCCATTGATATGCATAAGCAGTAATTAATAAAATAATGTGATCTCACGAAGGGACAGTATTCCGCACTCAAGTAGAGATCCCAGTGATATGCATGAACAGTTATTAATATAATAATGTGATCTCACGCTTGGGCAATAGTCCATACTCGAGCAGAGATCCACTAATATGGTGATAAAAGAAAATGTGACCTTTTACAAGGGCGGTAGTCTGTGCGCGAGTAGAAATCCAACAAAAATAAAAGAAGGCTAATAACATGAAGTGATAATGCTAACCAAAACTTGATTGATTATATCATTGAGTGATAAGAAAACTTATAGATAATTGATATAAGTGATTCGCGATGATTACAAGTGATCAGAGATATCTTAAAGAAGTGATTATAAGTGATAATGAGTGATTACAGGTGTTAAGAAAAAGATACAAGTGAAAGATATATGAGAGTGAAAAGATGTAATCAAACGAGGCTTTTAGGATGTAGGAAGGTAAGAGTACAAGAGCGCAAGTGAGTTGAAGGTGTGACATCCCAGATTTTCAGTCATGTTTTCTACTGAATAAATCGGGCATTTCATTAACGCGTCTATAGGGCTATTCTCAGAATTGATTATTCTAGAGATAACTAGACTATCTAGGGAAACCATTAAAAATTTTAAGGCAAATAAACTTAAGAATTTGACCAGGAATTGGCTACTCGACCGTGTTCATCTATCGAGATCATTACGGCACATACATAAATTGATTAGAGATCAGAGATAGGTCGGTTCGACTGAGATATGTGGCTAATCGTGAGTGAAACCACTAAATTAGAAAATTCTTGTCGGCCGACACTAGACTGATTTTCTCTATCGTTTTGGTACCTTGTGTCCGTATTTGAATTCTCGAGATTTTCACGATAATTGAGAGTTGCCAATGTGTCGAGTTGGTTCTTTGTGGCTTGAAGAAAATCAACCACGGGTCATTTGCACTAAAAATCTTTGAAAGTTATCTAGTAGCATAGGTCACGCTAAAAACGCGTCGAATGGAAATTAACCGTGAATTCGAGTCCCATTTCAGAAATTGAAGATTCTGTCATGTCACAATAAATTCTAGTAATGTCGACTTAGTCTCAGAAGATTTTTCAGAGATTCCAAGATTTTTACGAAAAATTGGTTCGGACGTCGCGGAAAATTAATGGAAATTCATATGGGCCGAATTTAAGCGAGTTTGGACTTTCAAGCCGAGCCTTTGAGTGTCGGGGAATTACAGAAAATTGTTCAGGATTTTTCTTCATTGAAATTGAACCTCGATTTGGAGAATTGAGTGAGGAATTGAGGCTAATTTGGTGAAATTCGGAATAAGGCGTGGGGCTGAAAAATGAGACTTCAATTTGGATTGATTTTTGGAAATTCTATTCAAAAAAATAATTGAGAGACCAAGAGGATAGGTTTGTGGGCCTTTTGGGGGACAATGCATTCAATGAAATGGGTTGGCTTTGTTGACTTTAGGCCTCATTGTTCCAAGCTTGCCGTGCACGCCTCCTCCGTCCCCATCTTCCTCGCACGAGCTCTCTCCACCGAAGGCCTCCACTTTCATTTTATTTACAAACATCTTCAATTTTCGTTTTCTTTCTCCACCGAATCCCCATCTCGCCGCCTCAAAACTCTCTCCCTCTCTCCGTGTATTTTTTTTCTTACGCCCTCAGCCCACAAATTCCTTTCCACGAAGCTGCTCATCCAGCGAGTTTGTCGGTCACGTCTTCAGCGCCAGAGTTTCTTTGAGTCGGTTGTTGCCTTCACCGAAGATTTTCCACGAAGCAGCTGCCACTCTTCCGCTTCTCCGCCAGCTCGCCCCTCCACGGTCAATCTTCAGCAGAAGCCTTCAAGCGACGCCACTCAGTTGAATCCGCAAGCTGCTTCTCTCTCTCGCTGCCATCCTCGTCCATGCGTCTTCGGTAGTCAACCAGCGAAGCCCAAGTGGTGACCGGGTGACCGAAGCATTCACCGTTCAAGCAGAGTCCACCGAAGATTGACCAAGAGACCACTGAACCCCAAGGCCACGCGTCCTGCAGCATCCACCGAGCTCTTCCATCAACAATGTCCACCGCATCCAATAGTTCTCTGCCTCTTCGGTCAACAAATAAACGTCCCCTTCTCCCTAGTTGACTACGGCAGCAACCGAAACAAGCTGCTGTTGCCGTCCAAGTCCGCGAGAAGCCCAAGCCCAGCTCTTCTCCGTGTGTCTTTGGCCCATCTTCGCTGCATGCAGTTCGGCTAGCAAATTCCAGCAACCTGCAGCCCATGTGAAATTCAGCCTTTGAAGCCCACGGATCAAGCGAAATCTTCAAGCCCAAATCAGCCCATTTTAAAAACAGAAAAGCCCAAGATTTCAGCAAGCCCAAGCCCATCAACGAAGCCCATCATTTTGCTGTGGGCTTGCAAAGCTTTTGGGCCTGGCTCGAGAGTCCGTTGACGCCACCGAAAATTTGGAATTCGGCCGTCATCGCGGTGTCCCGATCCCCGCTTTTAATCAAGTGAGTAATCTCACTAATCCTTACTTAGTAGACTAATGATGCTTAAGGGTTGATTAGATTTAATTAAGTACAATTAGGTTGTTAGATTAGCATGGATTAGTGATTATTAGTTAATTGATTTGCATATTAGTTAGTTGGTTAGTGTACTTAGCTAGAGAACTACCTATACTATTTATTGAATGAATCTTGGGATTTTTCCCGACCCTTATCGGGCTTCAATTAGGCATTACGGACCTAAATTGGATTTTTAGTATTTATTTATTAATTTTCGAAATTATTTATTTAATTATTTATTTTTCGGAAATTAGGTTGGGATACTTGACGACCGAAATTTCGTGCTGATTGTCGTGGTGTAGTTCGTTTATTTATTTGAGTTTTACGTTGTGCTGAATTGAATTAATTGTGCAATTTGAGGAATTATTCCTAAATTGATTGAAATTGAGTAAGATTGAATGATTGATCGGCATATAGCCGAGTATGGTTATTTAGCATTTACAATGCTTTGATGAGTTGTAAATTAGAGAAAATCGTGAGGCTGAATTGAGAATAATCTTGGCTAAGATCGATCAGGTACGAGGTATAGACATACGTGGTTCGGTGAGAAGGAAATCACTGGTGAAAACGGCGCCTTAAAGAACGCATGAGTGCTGTCTATTACCTGCATCAGTATAGACATACATGGTTCGGTGATAAGGAAATCACTGATGAAAATGGCACCTTAAAGAACGCATGACTGCTGTCTACTGCATGCCTCATTACGGACATACGTGATTCGGTGATTAAGAATATCACTGGTGAAAACGGCTCCTTAAAGAACGCACGAGTGCTATCCAGTATATATGTCACCTTGGCGAAAACGACGCTCGAGAGCATTACTGTAGCTCTGTGACTGAGAATGCAAATGGGAGGTTTTATAATGAGAAGTGATTTGACTTGGAAATGGTCCGACTGACATGTAATTGACTAGGTCGATTGATCAATGATTTGATCCATTGTCGTGAATTGACTGATTGAGTGGAAGTGACCTTGAATGGTCCAATTGACATGTAATCGACTAGGTCGATTGATCGAGATATCGATTTGTGATTGCTTAGGTGCCTATTGAATTGTGCTAATATGTAGGTGGAATATGAGGCCAATGTAAGTCCTCTGACCCGTGCATGTATAGGCAGCCCGGTTAGCATATTGATTTCCTAATGGAGTCTTAGTGAGGTAGAACTTGTTGAGACGTAGTCTTATCCTGGTTGTGGGACAACATTTCAGGCTCGTAGATGAGCCTATGAAGAAGGAACCAGAAGAGGACGATGAGCCGATAAAAGATGAAGAGCTTGAAGGATGTGAGCTTAGTGAAGAAGAGTCAGAAGAGGATCAGGATAATCCTGAGTACGACTCGGATGATGACTGAGATCCCATCATCTTTTGTGACTCATGTCTAAATATGAATAGTGTGACTAGAATGTTATGAGTAGTCTTGTGAATAAACTTTGAGTTATGCCATGTATAAAGGTTCGGTTGTGGATTTCAATATGAAAAATATGGCCTTACTTTTCTATCCCATTGTTTTATTGTCTGGGATTTATAACTGCTTCCGCATGTGTTTAATAAACGAAAGGGTCGGCGATACTTAGTCTTGTGATATCGCATTATAAAATCGACCAAATAGAAGGATGTGTGCGTGCCCGAGGATCGGGGCGTGACAGAAGGCAAGCGGTGATCCCCCCTCTTCTTCTACTCCTCCTTTTATAAGTAAACCTTGGACTAAGTAAAAAAAATTTTGGACGAATTTATAGCAGCATCTTCAGTCCATCTTCAATCCATTTATAGCATGTTGAGATTTTCCAAATGCAAAATGATGATGTGCTTTGAAAATTCCTTTTTTGTCTTCTTTGATTTTTGTTCGTTTTGGTGATCGGTCTCGTTTCCATCGTCATCTAACAAGTTGATGCCATATCAATCATCTTCATTGGTGTAATGAGATTGATCATCATTAGAGGAACTTTGAGATTTTGAAGGTAGCGTAGTGATTGAGAATTCTGACATGAGTTTTGCCAATACACAGCCATATCCTTCTGGTGACTGCATGGCAGCCAAATGAGCTTGGACCAGTGATTTTTGCTGAAATTTTTTTAGTAATTTTATGATTAGGTGATTTTTAATTTCGCCGATTTAACCAGTTCAAAACTACTTCCTTGTAAATATTTTCTGTGAATTTGATATTGTCCCACCATTTAGTCTTGAATCTTCTAAGTAGGTGGAGGGGGTGTGAAGGATAAGAAGACTGTCTATAATAAAATTCTCAGGCTGTTACCTAGGAAACTCGAAAATTGATGAAAAAATGCATAAGATTTGAAAATTGTGATTCATGATTTGATTGGTTTGAAATGGGTGTAAAAGATTTTCAAGCTAATTCTAAATTGTGGAGGTAATATTTCAATGATGGGACTAAAGTGACTCCACTATTTTTGGAACCAGAAAAGTAATTGTTCAATAAAATCTATTTTGAAATAAAAAAAGCCAAGTGTGACAAATTTACCTCAAACTATTTTTTTAATTATGAAAAACCTCAAACTGGTATACCTGTGACAAATTTACCCCGCATGACCATAAAAAATCATAAATTGGTACATTTATGACAAATTTACTCCCAAACTAATTTATTCAACTACAAAAAACCCAAAACTGGTAAATTTATGACAAATATATCATTCACTAAATTAGATTAATACAATAAGAAAATCACAGAAATTGTAAACTGTGACAAATGGAGCGTAAAATCCCAAATTGGTATACCAATTAACTGTCATGTGTCATTTAACTTAATAATTTGATAGTAAAATTAAACAAAAACTAACAGAGAGTAAATTTGTCACAAGTGTACCAGTTTGGGGTTTTTGGTGGTCAAAAAAATTGTTTAGGGTAACTTTGTCATAGGTGTATCAGTTTGGGGTTTTTCAAGGTATTAACCCTAGATTTTATTGCCAAAATTTCTTTTTATATTTTGGCTTGGGTATCTTTGAGAGCTTTTATTTCTAATCTTTGCTAATTTATTTCATTATTGAGATCATTTATATTGATAGGTCTAGATTGGATTTTCTTATTTCTATTAATAATATCTTTGAAATTATAAGTTGTATTAGAATTTGTCGGGATCTTCATAGAAGACTGGAGTCTATCTAAATATTGTTTTCTGGCTTTTGGATCCCATATATTATCAACTGTTTCTAACAAGAATTATTCTTCCTTTGTTAAAACATTGATTTCGAGTGTCGGTTCTTCTTCAGGAGAGGGATTATTTTCTTCTTCTAATGAAGTTTCTATCTCGTTGATTTGGAGGCCCGCTTCTTCAGGATAGTCTTTTGAAGAAGAATCATCATTTGTAGCAGCCATGATGCTATTAAGCTGATAAAAAGTCTCCTCATCTATGAAGAGTTCATTTAATTATTTGTTTATTTGGCAATATTTAGAAACATGCCCTCTTTTCCCACAATTGTAACATTTAATGTCTCTATTAATTTTCCTTTTTGGTTTTTGTTTGGGTTTATCATATTTATTAGCTCGTGATTTATTTTTGTAATGATTTTTAGATTTTCTTTCTTCAGAAGGACAATTTTCTTTATATTTTGGTTTTGATGGAATGTATGAAGGATCATATTGTGCACAGAAATATCCTAAATCTTTTTTGCGTAATTGTTCTTTCTTTAATTGCTCTCGTAATTTTATTAAATTACACATTTGGGTTCCTTGTCTATAAACATAAGAAATTAGTTCTCCATATGATAATGAGTTATAAGGAATTTGGCCATTATATTCTCTTATTTTATTACGAACCTGATCTTCTATTAAACGAGGTAAACCAGCTAAGAAACTTTCCTTCCAAAAGAGTTGGTTTACGTTTGGTCTAACCAAAACCCTTTGTAGAAAACGATCCTTATATACTTGGAATCTCCCTGACAATTTACATTTCACATTCGAAAGAAGATCTTGATTTGCGTTTTTTTATATGGGAAGGATCATTTATGAAATGCTGTGATATATAATGTATGAGAGTACAGACAGCATCTTGAATGGCTTGCCCATTAGCATCTTCAATATGCTGTCCATATTCATCTATTTTATGTGCATTTAAGATTTGAGTTCTTTGTTCATCAGTAAAATAATTATCCCCTCAACCTTTTAGTTGTCCTGTAAATCTAGCTACTAAAAGATTAGCAACGGCATGATTAGAAATTTCTTATTGAGTTTTATAAGCATTTGCTACCATAACTATTTGATTAGGAATATTGATGGTATTATTTTCAAAGACACCATCTATATTCCATTCATAAAATGTATCGGAAGAATCGTCTCCCTACTCAAGCCTTCCTTATGTCTTATGGGAGAATTGTGAGAGAAGTTTGTGCCTTTTGCAAGCTCACGCCAGACTCTATTGACCACCTCTTCTTCAGTTGCTGCATCACGACTAGTATGGCTTACTTTTGGGCTTCCAGGAGTAACCTCCCGTGGAGGAACAGGACGTGGGTGGAAAATCTGCAGTGGGCTATGAAATTCCTCTCAAGTAAAGACTTCTATCATTCCATTGGTCGATTCTCTTTCGGTGCTCTTTGCCATCTCATTTGGAAGTATAGAAACGACATTCTCTTTAGAGAGCATCCGATCGTAGTTGCGGCTGTCAAGAAGCATCTCATTAAAGTTGTCAAGGATAAAGCCTTAACTTTCAAGAATGTGGAAGATTGCCCGAGAAATAGGAGGTTACAACGGACCTGGGGCTTTGACCCTGCTATTTTCGATTCTCCTATGCCGATCGGCTAGACCTTCTTGATCTAGCTTGGCGGGTACCTTCTCCTGCTCTCGCCGCTTCTCCTGGCTAGCCTGCACTTTTGATGGGGCCTATCTGGATTCATCAGTGCCTCGCCCTCTTGGCGTCTTTTGGTTTTGTTGTAGATTGGAGTCTGGCCATGCGTGGCCCTTCGTGTGGTTTTCTTTTTCGTTTTGTTGGTTGTTCCGGCCCTGCACGGCCGTCTCTCTTGGCCTGCTTGTTTGGCCCTGCTTGCTTTGACCGCTTTGCGGTGCGCTTTTGTGTACGGTGCCCTTCCACTCGATTAGACGTTGTGTCTTCTTGAGGGTAAGTTTTGTGGTGCCTGATCTTGTAAATTGGTTGGTTAAAGCTCAATATATTATTACCCTTTACCAAAAAAAAAAAAAAATGTATCGGAAGAATACTTATGAACTCTTTGTGATGACACTTCAAGGACAATATCAAGAGGAGTGGCTCTTTTTTTTTTTGGTCGGCCCTACTCTAATCCTACCCTAACACTCACTCTCAGACTTTTGCCCCGCCTCCTTGCAAGGCGTGGGAGTCGAAACCCACTCCTGAAATGAAATCGTCCCTCTCTTTGATAGTAAAGTTTTTGGAGATTTTTCCATGAGAGTATTTATTACGGGAATTGATTCACTTTCAGACCCTTCATTAGATTTTTCAAGGAGATTTATTTGAGCCAAGGGGAGATATATTGGTTAACTTGATATTTTCTTTTAATAGGTTTGTCACCCCATTTTTGTCCAAAAAGACATTGCAAATGAAACAATTTAATTATGTAAACTTTATCTAGTGAACTTGTTGACATATAAATTTTGGTGACCCGTTTAATCATTTCCATTGAAAACCAGAAGTAGGTATCACTTTTTAGCGGTCGACGCCATCAATGATGCCGACTATCTTTATTTTACCTAGCCGATTTAGAAAAGAGAAGTAGATATCACTTCTTTTTTGCCGCTTCCACGGTAGTTGATCCACTTCCGCTGCCGCTGCTTAAGCCACTGCTGCGGCAGTTGGGGCCATAGGTGGCCTTGTGTTGTTCGAGTTCTGACTGGAGCTTGAAGACGGAACCGCAGAGCTCGCACTTCACTTTAGCTTTGCGGTGGACCATCTAGGCGTGGTACTCCAATATGCTCTTTGAGAACTTCTTTCCACAGCAATTACACTTCTGCATAGTTTTCAATTTGAGGGAGAGTTCAAAGGCAGAGTTGAGGAGAAAAAGAGACTGAGGGTTGAGGGCGAGTTCGAAGGCGAGAGGAGGCAAAGTTAAGAAGAAGAGGAGACTGAGGGTTGAGGGAGAGTTCAAAGGCGAGAGGAAGAGAATAACATTTGTATATGCAATGCATGTGGAGGTGATTTGGTAGGGCCTAGATGAAGGAACGCGCAATTCCATGACCTGAAACGGAGAGATCTCCGAGGACCTTGGGATGTGGCTTCTCAAACTCATCGATCCCTGTGATAACCATTCTTTAGAAACATCGGATGGCAGGAAAAAGAATACGTGGAATGCCAAAATTTGATAAGGGAGACACTTAAGTATCAAAAGTTACTAAAGTGACACTTAAGTGTTACTTTTTTTTTTTTTTTTTGAAAAATGAGATACCTGAATGTCAAGTCCGGCAAAGGTGGTCAGAAATCATTTGTGGCAATTTTTTAATAATATAACTTGCCTATTTGGCATGCCGAAAAGCTAAGTCAATAACAAAGAACCAAAACCACGTCATTTTATCTTCTTCTTTTTTTGGATTTTAATATAAATATTAAGTAAATTAAAATATTTATATTTATTTTATATTATAAATAAAAAGGAGGTAGAAGGCGAGGGCTCGGCCTTTGCCACGACCTCCCCATCGTCACCAGAAGGGTTGGCGACGGTAGAGGGAGGGTTGGCCAGGGCCATCGGACCCTAGCCAAAGGTTGGCTACCTCAGTCGACTGATGGTGAGGGCTTATGAGCCCTCACCTAGATCTAGGGCAAGGGTTGTGGTCCTCTCCCAGATTTGGAGAGGGTCGCAACCCTCGCCCAACCATGCCAAGGGCCGTCACCCGTTGGGGAGCTAGGGCCTAGCAACCCTAATTGACCCTCCCCCATCATTGTCGGCCCGACGGTGGTGAGGAGGCGGCAAAGGAGGGCTGAGCCCTCAGCCGCCTGCAATCTTCCTCTCTTTTTTTTCTTAATAATAATAAAATTAGTTATAAATTTAATTTAATTAATATTTATATTAATTATCTAGCCATGTCAGCAAAACAACGTCATTCTACAGTTGTCTCGTCAGAAAATCGCCACGTCAGCTTTTTGATCGGATTTTTTTGCCGTTGGCACTTAACTGATCCATTTTGCTATGATTTTGGCACTTAAGTGTCACTTTTGTAACTTTTGACATTTAAGTATCCCTCCGTGTCAAGTTTTAGCGCTCAAAGTGTCTAGCACTCTCAAATGGCAACCGGATTCCAAATATCACATATACGTTTGTATATTGCTACCTAAGTACACTCAAATCATCATCATCTACTCTATTGATTTGAGATGCACTAGATATGCACGAAAGCATTTCATGTAAGTTGCATGAAAAATGCATGTGGGATGCATGTGATATGCATGAGCTTGCAGGCCGACGAAGCTTTAGGTGACCGGTGAGCTTGAGGTATCATTTGTGATAAGGTTAGCCATTTCCGAGTCTTCTTTGGGTCAAAGGTCCACTTTGTAGAGGTCTCTCCTCAGGCGTATATTTGAAATCTTCCCAATTCTATATATTGCCCATTTGGGTACTTTAGGTGCTTGACCTAGCGAATACATTGTTCATTGTTTTTTATCACGAAATTGAGTTTGTCGAATTGATAATATCATACCATTGGCAAGAAAAAATCAATTGTGTCTTGACTTTGACGGCATGCGTACTATATTTGTTGATGAGGTGATGATATAAAGGGAGAACGTGAGGCAGGATGCCTTGGAGAGAGGAGTAATGGATTGAGATTGAGTTTGCTTGGTCATTCTCATGATGTCTCTTGAAACAAAAGCCGGTGAGTAGTTCCGTTTAGACCTTGCCATCTTAGACATCTTTCTACCTTCTTTGGCCTCAATCATGATGGGACACTCAAACGATCTAAGAATAAGTTTTGGCATTAAAGCGAGCGTTATACAAAAGTCATGACATTTATAGTATTCTTTTCCCAATTATTGAATGAGTGAAAAAAATGTTCAATTCTTTCTAGAAAGGAATCCATGTAGTGGTAAAAAAGATGATATTAGATAGTTTATTCTCCATTTAATCAAAATTATAAATCAACTTATCAATTGATTATGACGTTGCACAAGGGATGAAAAGAGTCACGCTTGCCTCTAGCGCATACATGAAACGGAGTCTATATTATTAAGCTAGAACTTGCGCTCTTTTTGTCTCGCTTATAAAATCCCAATATTACCCTTGTATTTGACAGTAAGATGATAAGACACCTTTTTTTTTTTAATCAAGAAGGCATCATATGTTTACATGACTAATAATTTATTCTCAGCAAACGGAATCAGCCGTTTTATGCACACAACGGAGCAAACAAGAGCACAGAATCAGATCAAACGGAATGAGGGATGGTCATAATAAGGGGACCAAAACCTGTTGCGTACCACTTGGCCCCGCCCCATTTCTATTTTTATTCAATACTGATAGAGACTTAAGGTTTAGAGAAAGTACTTATTCTCTGAGTAATCATTCTGATGGCTCGTGCATGAAGAGATGAAGCACTTCTGGAAGAGAAAAGCGTCAAGCTCTTGAGCTGCATAAGGTGTGATGAAAAATAATGCGAAAGATTTGTGCCAAATTTTGTGCTTAAAACATAAGTAAGCCAATATGGAAGAATTATACACCAAGTCAATCACCATGGTGCTAAAACTTTCCAAACAAACATCTTAATGCCACAACTTTTTGGGGGATTACTAAGTGTTTCTGGCAACTTAGATTGTTGGAAAAATAGACTTAAATATTATTTTAATAATTTAGACTTGCTCGAGTTATTTAAATGGATGCTTTTAAAAAGTTTGGGCACTAAAATGATTTCTCATAAAGTTTTGGCATCAAATTGATTGATTGTATGGTTTTGACACTAAACTCTATATTAAGTGTGATCTACTTCAGTGTTCAAGGGGGCAATAGATTTTTTGGATCAATCACGTTAGACTTTTTTTCTGAGTATCATGTTAAAAACATAAATTTTTCTGAAGTACACTTTGTCATATACATTGTCATATATTGGCCAAATGTCAAATAAAAGCACCAACTTATACCTCAGGACAAAAGTAGTCTCGAATTACACGAAAAAAGCATGACGGAAAATGCCCAACGGATATAAAGAAACGACTTTACACCCTTTAGAGAAAAATAACCCCATGTTCAAACGACCCATAAAAAGGCATGAAATTTTACTCAAGCGACAAAAATATCCATCATTGGTTTTTTCGTCAAATTTATTTGGCATCTCACGTGACCAATGATCGTTCGTGCACAATAGACATGTCAACTAAGCCAAAACAACCCTTTCACTTAGACTATAATGGATTATTTGCCCAGTTCGCTTAAGTAGAGATCATTTGGAACCCTAATTTGCAAACTCAAGTCTCTAACCAAACTTCACGATTTTCCAAAAATCTACAAATTAGCTCAAAATGTATATTTAATAAAACCATACTTAGTGAACTCATCTTGTGGCGAAACCCTTCACATCTAATCTACAAATTCAATTGGGGGCTAAACTCTTTTTCTCTTTGTTACCTATAAAGAATGAACCAAAATGCTATTGAAACAACGTCATCTAAGTTTAAATGTCTACGGCGTTGATTTGGCTCAACTGATGTGTCCATGGTACACGTCAACATCATTTGCCATTGTAGACGAAGAATAAGCATTTTGGTCAGAAAAGCTATTCGGTATTTTTGTCGCTCGAGCAAAACTTCATGCTTCCATTTGGGATCATTTGAAAAATGGGTTTAGTTTTGTCCTAAGGATGAAAGCTTGTGCTTTTCTTTTATTCGGTGGGTATTTGTGCTGTAAGCGAAAGTTTTTGCTTTCTTCGAATTTTTGAAAACTGGGGTTATGTTTGTGTTGACAGTACAAATTCATGCTCTCTCTCTGGTTTTTTTTTTTTTTTTTTTTTTGGCATTTTTGGCCGTCAGTTCACTAGCAAATTGTATTCTTCAAATTCGTGCAAGTTGACTGCATGAACAGGAGCAAATCTTACAGAGCGTGCTGCCATCATGAGAGGAAAAAATACAATGTGACGTGGTCTTCATTGTGTTTCTGTTGCTTCTTATTCAGTCAAGTGCAAGTACTTTCGCGCAGTTTTTTCTTTCTCTTTCTAATGCAAGCGACTTTACAAAGAGTATTCGTGCATCCGATGCATCTTTTTTTCTTTTTTTTGGGCTAATGATGCCTTAGAGTTTCGAAGGCACCAAAGAAGTAAGACACAGTTAACTAGGTCAATCCAAGAAGAGCATGCTGGTGAGTAGTGAAGAACTAAGAAAGAGGAGGTAAAACACATTTAACTAGCTTGAGAACCACTTTTCTAGTCAAGAAGGCATCATATGTTAGATGACCTTTGGTTTATTCTTTAACACATATAACAAACTGTTTTAGACACGCAAGGAAGCAAGCAGAGCACAGAATCTGATTAAATACGATCCAATGATCCGATTCTAGTCAAGATCAAGGGGACTCCATACTGGGGATGAGTAGTGATCGTAGGAATAGGGGCATGCTTGTAAGAAGGAGATAGCTGCACTGAGAAATTCTGCAAAATCAAAGTCAGAGCAACTTTGGCTTCAGCGAAAGAAAAGTTTTGGCCAATGCAATTTCTTGGACCCCAACTGAAAGGGAGAAAGCAGAGCTTGTTCTTGGTTGCTTTTGAGACTCCCTCGGAGAATCTCTCTGGATTGAACTCTTTGGCATCATCACCCCAAATCTCTGGATCGTGGTGGATCAGGATCGTAGGCACAAAAAGCACAACTCCTGGAGGTACTTGTATATCTCCCAACTTGGTTGTCTTTTGAACTGTTCTCATCATCATAAATCCAGGCGGATACAACCTGAGCACCTCATTCAGTATCATGCTTACCTGTACAAAAATCAAGTTGGTCAGCCTGTTTTTATCCAAAAAGACATTGAAGATGTAACAATTAAATTATCTAAACCTTGCATAGTGGACCAAATTTATCAAACATAACATCATTTCTGTGATCTAGGTTGTAACTTCGAATGGGAAGGCACAATCCATCTGTCTCCATTCTCCATCGCCTAAATATATATATTTTCTTTTGGTTCAGGGGAAGGAGTGGGGAAGAACAGCAATTAGATTTCAGGTCAGGCGGTTACAACATTTTCCTTCAATTGTTGGCCTTCCATTTTCATCTGTTCTTTCTTTTTCCTTTTTCTCTTTTTGCAAAAAAACCATTTATTTGATGCGAGTTTTGAAATTCAGGAATATATGTCTTGAAATCTAGATAAACAGCAGACGACAACACGATGTGAATCCTTACAATTTTTAACTGGCTCAACGCATCAAAGTCAGGTTTGTTGTTGCCGAAAACTTGCCGGACTTCCTCTCTTGCTCTGTCTTGCCATTTCTGGTGCTTGCTTAACAAAATCAGAGTCCAAGTAATCAAAACAGAAGTCGTCTCTTGACCTGCTAAGTTGAATGCTTTACACTCTCCAATCACATCCTCCATGCTCATGCCCTTTTGATCCACGGACTCCTGAATTTCTTTCATGTTTGATTTTAGCAACAGTCCCAAGAGATCATTGTTATCTGCTCTTCCTTCCTTCATTGCCCTCTCTCTTTTGGTCACTATGTCTTCCAACAATCCTTCTACTTTGCGGTTGATTTCTTTCATCCTCTTCCGCAGTTTGGTAGGCAAGAGGCTGCATTTTTTTATAAGAAAATTAGCTTCAAGATGAAAACTTCATTCAGTAATATAGTTTCTACAAGTTATACGTGTCCCGGTGCATAAATGCACTCAACCAATTTCATCCATTCTATTGAGTTTAGAAGTTGGAAAGCAGCAATCTCAATGAGAGCTCGACAGAAGATTTGCCTTACTAAACATTGTTTTGACAAAAAAAAATTGCAGCGTGCTATGCTACCTTGCAATCACAATCCAACCACTATCCATGATTTGCAATATCATAAGAACATTGACTTTAGAACTTTTCAAGTTCCTTGTGTGGCAAGATGCTTAAAGATCGATCGACACATGATTTGCAAAATCACGAGACAATTGTGGAAAGTTGCAACTGACTCCATATCAAAGTGAATTTTGTTCCTCTTTTTTCTTGTCAAATGCTTTTGAAACAGTTAAAGATGTTTGGATAAATTATTGCTAAATCATTCTCTGCTTACCTCCACCCGGGAATAAACACAAGCTGAAGAATCTTGCTAGTGAGGGCAATTTGTTCTTGTTGAAGGGGGAGGATGCTCATGACTTGGTCGTAGGTTACACCGAAAGCAGCTCTACAGAGTACATCACCTGTCAAATGCTGAAGGTCAGGCCAAACATCCACGTCGCCTGCCAAACTTTGCTTCTCCCATCCCCTAATCATCTCCTCGCAACTTGACAATGTTGCAGTCACTACATACTGTAATTATTCAACAATTAGAAAGCTAAATGAATTGAATGTACAAAGTTTTAATTATCAATTATTTTAAGTTCCGTTAGATGTTGCGGCTGGTCAAGAAACTATTAGCTGCAAGCAGTAATACCTTCAAGTTCTCATAGTGAAAAGCCGGGTTGATGATCTTTCTATGTTTGACCCATTTCTCACCCTCAATCGTGACGAGCCCTGATACTAAGAGATCTTCCGTGGCCTTGGGATGTGGCTTTTCGAACTCATTGATCCGTGAAAATATTTGTTTCAACATGTCTGAGTCCATGATGGTCAATACAGGCGTTGGCCCAAACCATGTAAAGCAAAGCTTCCCTGCAACAAATATTTTTTACATAATTTATTGACCATCGGCGGCTTCATAGCTGTCATTCATTTTTCATGTTCCTTTTCCTAAAATCGACACTAAATATTGTAAAATTTACATTATTGCAGGATTCGTTCTACTTGCTTTTCATGAATATATCTCGATTGAAGTGCTGAAAAGAGACCAGAAACATGAATATTCTTTAGCAGGTTTTTAGCTAAAAATAACAGCTTCCAATGAGTTGAAATTGTATACTGTTTCATACAGGAAATTGAGTTTGTCGAATCATTGATATTTTACCTTTGGCTAACAGTTCAACTGTATCTCAACTTTGACGCAACACGTACCGTATTTCTTGATGGAGTGATGAAAGAAAGGGAGCAAGCGAGGCGCGATGTCATTTGAGAAAGGAGTAATTGTTTGAGATTGAGCTTGCTTGCTCATTCTCATGGTGTCTCTCAGGTCTTGAAACGATAGCCTGTAAGAGGTTCCATTTAGACCTTGCTGTCTCAGAAATCTTTCTAGCTTCCTCGGCTTCAGCCAAAACAAACACAGTAATTTCCATGCACAAGTCAAGAAGGTGATCAGAACAAGGGAGCGAACGATTGAATATGCTGAGAACAGTTCCATATTCGACGCTAAACATTTGACACGCTCGTCTTGTTTCTGTGAGAGGAAATAAATAGGACTCTGGGAGAGCAGAAAGACATCGTTGAAAAAAGAATGCGTTGACTTCCTTTTGGTAAGGGAGAACAACCACCTAGAATGTTTCTTAGTTTCTTATGCTCCGTTGGTTTCGCGGAAAATATTGCGTTTCTGGAAAATATTTTCTAAGAAGTCATTTTCTAGGAAAATATAATTATTTTCCGGTGTTCGGATGAAACCTGAAAATGAAATGAAAAATATTTTTTGCTATTTGGTTAGGAAAATATTTTCCTTCATATACTCTTTTTCATTTATTTTATTTTTTAAAATGGATTTTCATATTTTTAAAATTTTAATTTTTAATTATTTTTAATTTTTAAAATCTATTATTAATTGTTTTCATTTTCATTTTTATTTATTTTTTCTTTGTTTTCCATCTCATTCTTTCTTGATCGGTCGTCAGCCATGGTGATGGCCCGTGATTGGCCATTGGTGAGCCTTGACCTCGTCGACAAGCACTAGGCTTGCCACTCACCAAATTGGCGAGCATGAGCATTGAGCTTGAGGCTCGCCCAATTAACGAGCGCGAGCTTGAGATCGAAGAGCTTGAGGTTCGCTTGGTGGCGGCCGACGACTAGCCAAAAAAGAAGAAGATGGGAAACAAAGAAAAAAAAAAAAAAAAAAGAAAAAGAAAAAGAAAAGAAAAAGAAAATTAAAAACAATTCGAATAAAAAAAAAAAAACAAGGAGAAAAAAGGGGAGGAGGAAGTGAGGATTTGTAGATGTGTGAGATAAGAGAGATCAAGTAAGGAAAATATTTTCCTCTTTTCAAAAGTTTTTTTTTTTTTTTGTCAATCCTACTCTATTCCTACTCTACACTCACTTTTAGACTTTTGCCATACCTCTTGCAGGGCGTGAGAGTCGAAACCCACTCCTAAAACTTACACGTCCCCACCCCATCCCCCCTGAGAAGGTGGGGATTTGAACCCCTCACCTCCCTCTTCCATGTTGGAAGGGTGGCCACTGGGGCGAATCCAGTGGTTCTCTTTTCAAAAGTGAAAAATATTTTTCCCTAAATTAGAAGACTTTTTTTCTTTTATGGAAAACATTTCCCCAAGGAATTAATTTTCCGTGAAATGAACGCTGGAAAATCTGGAAAACGTTTTCTCGGAAATTATTTTCCCCGAAACGAACGGAGCCTTAGTATGACATCTAGGCTCTATTCATTTCTCATAAATTATTTTCCAAGAAAACTTTTTCCGGATTTTTTGGTGTGCATGGTTGGACAGGTAACAAGTGAACGAATTCCTTATAATATCATATAAAATAGATGTCATACTAAGGCTCCGTTTGTTTCGTGAAAAATAATTTCCGAGAAAACGTTTTCCGGATATTCCAGCGTGCATGGTTGGATAGGTAACAAGTGAACGAATTCCTTACAATATCATGTAAAATAGATGTCATACTAAGGCTCCATTCTTTTCTCGAAAATTATTTTCCGTGAAAACATTTTCCGGATTTTCTGGCATGCATGGCTGGACAAGTATCAAGTGAACGAATTCCTTACAATATCATGTAAAACAGATGTCATACTAAGGCTTTGTTCGTTTCTCGAAAATTATTTTCCGTGAAAACGTTTTTCATTCACTTGTTACTTGTCGAGCCATGCATGCCGAAAAATCCGGAAAACGTTTTCTTGAAAATTATTTTCCGTGAAACGAACGGAGCCTTAGTATGACATTTGTTTTACATGATATTGTAAGGAATTTGTTCACTTGTTACTTGTCCAGCCATGCACGCTACAATGATAATAAAAAACTAAGCGGCATGACGTTTTTATTTCCAGTCTTCAACCCTTCTTTTTAAATTATATCAATGCACTGCGAAAACCATTGCTCAACCACATTCATCAGCCGAGAAAGGAATTCAAATGTGATCATTTTAGGGTGGGTGTTAACTTTATAATTACTTAACAATATTTCACTCGTCTGATGTGGGACTTCAAAATGTTGCATTCCAGGAGTGGTAAAATGGACAAGTTATTTGTGAGAGTTATTCGTGAGTGGTAAGTTACTGAAATTGTTGGTAAATTTCAAACCTTGTCGGTAGAATAGAATTAGGTGACTCGCAACTGGCTTGGTAATTTACCAACTATGTACCGGGTGTATCAATGTCAAATCAATAGTAATACCAGGCTTGTTTCACGACGATTGAACTTCACTAGAAAAGTAGTTTCGGAGTAAGCAATGTCTAGGGAAGAAAGATATGATTTTCCAAAGTTTGGCGCGGTCTTCGCAAGGAAAGTGAAGCCTATATTCAGATAGTTGTTACCGAAAAACTCTAAAATGTAAGTTTTTTAGAAATGAAGTTTCGCCTATTTCACTCAACAGTAGGATTCTTTTAAAACAAGTTCAAAAAGTTTCGCCCAACCCAAATCAAAAAGTATTTTTCTTTATCGAGGAAACTCAGGGTTTTCAAAGGAAGCCATAAAGGGAAGAATCGAGCTGAGCGGCACTACAACAAAAAAAAGGCATAGAGGACTGGTTAATGCTATGTTATTTCTGTCCTATTGAAAGGATTCGAGACTTGACGACTAGTCGAGAGGGAGTATTTTCTCGTGAGAGTAAGTGGGAGTGTTGTACGAGGGATATGCTGTAGCTTTGCTAGTGTTCTAGCAGAGCAGGAATTGTTGCTGTCGTGAGCAACTTTGTAACCCGCAACCTACTTGATTTTATTTTTGGAGTTCAACAGAAAAAAATGATAGTAACACGCCGAAATTGTTGTAAGGTACCCACTTCGGCATCAGAATTTTTTCGAAGGATTATAAATTGACGGTTTTACAAAGTTTTCACACTAAAGCGATCATTCAAAAAGTTTTGGCACTATCTCAATCATTCGTAATGTTTTGGCCCTAGCGTTACATATTAGTAATTTTAGAGAATGATATAGCACCTTGTGACACTTCATTATGTTGATGCATAGCATCATTGGTACTCAAATTTTGGAAAGGCATAAAAATTCTTTTTCAACTGATTCACTCCTCAGCTCTTGGTTTATCTAGCAATGCTAAAAGGGCAAGGTTAGCCAGGGCAGGGCACAGCCCGTTTATGCGACAGGCCAAGCCGCGTCGTGGTCAGGTGGTAAAATTCAAAAGCAGTTGATCCTTCTCAAGTGAAGAAGCAGCTAATTTCTACTCGAACTTGAAAGCAGTAAAATCATTATTTCAAGTTACCTAACAATAAATTGCTTACTTGTCAAATTGAAGACCCTTGATGATCTAGTAAGGTCCCTTGTCAAAATGAAGAACCATTATTTGTAGTGTCATTGCCAACTGTTATGTATTTATTATGAGATTTGAAAGTAATAGTCATAATTTGAAGTTGCTAACTGGCCAACGATCATGTCGCTACCTTTCTGATGACGATTGTTTAACAATATTTGGGGAAACTGAAAAGAAACATCATTCTCTAAAAGTCAGAGAATCATATGATGTAATCGGTATCTTTGTGAATATGAGACGAGGTTTCTTATTTAAAAGTGGTATTCTATTCTTTATTGGTTTACATCAACAGCTGCTACTTAATAAAATCATTGAGTTGACATCAAGCGGCGGCTTGAAGTTCCCCTCACATCATTAAACCCATTTTGCGTGACTCAGGTTGCCAAAATAGTAGTTGATGATCTTTGGAATCGTGGCTGATGGAGTCAAAGACGTTTTTAAAATTATGCAACGAAGTCCTTAACTCATAGTCGGTCCGGCGTGGCCTATGTTATTGCGAGGAAGTGTCAATCAATGTATTTGTTTAAGAACAATGATTGCACATTTTTGAAAAACTCTAGAACTCTACTGATTAAATATAAACATTTAGAACTCAATCAGCCTGCCAATGCGACGTGTAGGACTTCCATTGTACTAAGCTCTTGGTTGGATAGGAAGTTCGAGACGTTTTGTCAACCTCATTTCTATTTGATTGTGTGGTAGTCATGGAAGGGACCGATTTTTTTTCACATCAATATGTTGATTGGTGGGTGACATAGATAGATAGTGCATATATTTTAATCTAACTAAAGATGAATATAATTGATGTTCATCTAAGGAAAACTGGCAATCACAAGTTTGGTTAACATGACCCATAAAAAAATAAGTGAAAAAAGTGAGAGGAAGGGTAATTAATTTTGAGAAATGATTGAGTGACAGTCTTTAATTTATGGTTAATATTATGAAAAACCTCAAATTGGTACGCTTGTGACAAATTTACTCCAAACAATTTTTTTGACCATGAAAAACCTTAAATTGGTACACTTGTGACAAATCTACCCTGACTGATCATAAAAAACTCTAAACTGGTACATTTATGACAAATTTACCCAAAAGCTAATTTATTCAACCGCCAAAAACCCTAAACTGGTATATTTGTGACAAATATACCCTTGGTTAAATTGGATTAATACTACAAAAAAATAAAAAAAAAATTATAAATTATGACAAATAGAGAGTAAAATCTCAAACTAATATACCGGTCAACTATCACGTGTCATTCAATTTAATAATTTGATAATAAAATTTAACAGAAACTAACAAAAGGTAAATTTGTCACAAGTGTACCGGTTTGGGATAAATTTGTCAAATGTATACCAGTTTGAGGTTTTTGGTGGTGAAAAATTAGTTTGGGGTAAATTTGTCACAAATGTACAGTTTGGGGTTCTTCGGGGTATTAACTCTTTAATTTATTATAAGAATTATAGTATATTTTAAAATATAAAAAACTAAATATCAAATAATTATTAATTGTTGCAGGATCAATTTCTTTAGGAATTAGTGGCTCATAATAAAATAGAATTCTCACATTAACCTAAAGATTATTATACTAGCAAAGACCATTAATTTTTGAAAAATGAGAGTGTGACAGAGCCCGTACTCTCCTATGAGTAACGGTGTTGTCCCCACCACACATTTTCCATAAGAAAATCACCAATCTTATTTGATGGGTTTGCTAGCCCACCAAGTAAGATTTCTGAAATTAGAAAAAGCAATATATTAGCCAAAATAAAGATGAGCGAATAAAAAAAGAACTTATTAGCATTGTCTCATGTAAAATATTTTTACAGTAAAAGTAAAACATAATGATTTAAACATTTTTGTTTCAAGAGAATATAAATTTAGGATCACTAGCCACGGCACCTGTGCAAAATAATTTTCACACCTATAGCTATTGAAACGAACACGGTTATCAAAATTGAACTTAAATATTTTACACAACCAACGTTAAAACTCCTTAAGTATATAGAGGGATGACTACTAATAGTCTAATATTATACGTCAAGTAACATTTATCTTTGTGCAATTAAAGTCAAAAGAGGTCGACAACCTAGAACTCAAATGTCTGGCTATCTAGAAGTCTATGGAACACTTGTAACTACATGAAGCGGTTAAATGTTTCAGTACACACCACCTTTGGCCTGTAAAGTAGCTCTGATCCAAAGCACTTTGTACATAATTAGTGAAATTTGAACATATTATTTCTGGTGTCGAAGCTGGACATTTCCCAGTGCCTTGACTACTTTTGCGCCGGGGAGGAGAGACTAATTTGTTTTATAATATTTAAATGGAAGGATTTTTAATTTTATGCATGCAAATACGTCACAAAACACTAATTGAAAGTCCACGGCATGTGTTATCCATGTGTAAGATATTTACAATTAATTTTTCTATTAATTGCTATATAGCCATTTTTTCTTATATTTTTGGAGCGATATTCACCCTTTAAATACAAATTAATGCTCTCTCTCAACATTTTATTTTCCTTTCGGTTGTTCAATTCCATGAACATGAAACATGAGATCCATATTGCACCATTACTAAAGAGAAGTAACGGTGCCGTAAGACTCTAACTATTCAATGCTAAGTTGAGTGTACTTTTAGCTTTTCCCAATATAATATAACCGGTTGACTTCGTTAATATACTTAATCGAAAACCAGTTTCATGTAAAACATAACATGATACTCTATGTCAATTTTCCCAACTAACGCACGTTGACATCCAAATTTTCAATTAAGGGACTGTACATACATGTCATAAGAAAACTAGGGATTGAATTCATCAATGACGAATAAATTTTAAACAATAAAAGTACAAAAAAAGGTTATAAACATATTGTATTAGTACAAATTCAATTATAAACCTTTAATTGGACCAATTAAATCCTAAATATTTTGCATTTATACCAATTAAGTCCACCCAATGGATTTTAGCTTGAAATCATTGACATAAATGCTAGCCATCATATATGGTACGATCGACATGACGTGGACAAATTTTGCAAATTTTTGATATTTTTTCAATTATTATTATTTTATCTTATTATTATTATTATTATTTTTCCATTGTGGCCGGTGGGGGTCATGGCCCTTGTCTAGGCCATGGGTGGCCTTGAGTGAGGGCCGCGAAGCCCTCACCAGATCTAGCAAGGGTGGCCCTTGACTAGGCCATGATGGCCAAGCCCCGACCAATGCTTATCATAGAATAGCGAAAAAAGTCAAAGAATTTTAAACAAATGAAAAAAGCCTAGATGCCAGCATCGGTTATGCCACATAGGACGATTGATGTTGATTAGAGCCACATCAACGATTTTTGGTCTTAATTGGCTAGTAAGACTACATTGAAAAATAATCTTTTAAGACTAAATTAGTAAAATTGGAAGGTTTAAAATTGAATTGGTGGAAGTACAATAGATGCGGGATTTTATATTTTTGTTGCTTTACTTTTCTTTTCCTTGCATCTACTAGCCAAATAGAATCTGTTAGCTTTTAATATTAGTTTAAATAAGTTCACCACCAACTTTCAGATCACGTTAAGCATTTCCAGCAAGGTGGTAATTTTAAATTCATACAATTTGAGAAAGCACCCACATGCCGCAAGATAAAAGCATATATTTTTATCATGGACTTTTTTCACCTTCTTGAATACAATTAACGGAGTTAAATGGAAGCCTGGCGTTTCACCTTTCAGTTTCCCCAAGATGCTTTTTCTATTGTTGACCATACATAAGAAAGAGTAGCTTCAATTAGGAATGTTCAAAGGAATAGAAAACCGCCCAAAACCGGACCAAACCGGCCTAGAATGGCAATTCCTATGGGGACTGGTTAGGTTCCTGATTCCATTTTAATGGAACTGGTGAATATTAGTCCGGTTCTTGATTTTAGGCATGGAACATTGGCCTAGAATGGCAATTCCTATGGGGACTGGTTAGACGCGTGCGTGTGCGTGGGGTTCTCAATTTTAGGCATGGATCACACACGTGCGCGTGCGCGCGTGGTTCTCGATTTTAGGCATGGATCACACACACACACAACGACACGGTTCTCGATTTTAGGCATGGATCACACACACACACACACGCATGGATCACACACGCACACACACACACAACGAAATTCCATTTCTATCACACACACAACCACACACAACGAAATTCCATTTCAATTACACACACACAACGAAATTCCACTTCAATTACTTAATTATTTTGTAGTTTTTTTACCAATATATATGTTCATAAATATGTAGTTATGTTGCACACACACACAACGAAATTCCATTTCAATTACTTAATTATTTTGTAGTTTTTTTGACCAATATATATGTTCATATATATATGTAGTTATTTAACGTTATTGATTAATTTTGTCTATTAGGATTAATCCATGTACTTTTTTTTTCATTCTAATAATTTGTTTACTTACTTTTTCAGCCAAAAACAAAATAAACAAAGAGAAAGGATGGGACCGATTGGAGATGTTCATAATGTTGTGGCGTTTTGTCGTCATAATACAAAATTAAGAGTCAATGGCTAGTTTTAAGAGCACAATCAGATCTCTCCTCAGCCATCTTGGCAATTAAATTAGATTGACATTGAAAAGAAGATGGGTTAAGTGATTAATATTTTAACTGCCGTGGAGCTTAGGACTTCTAATGTAGAGTTTAATTCTCCACATGTTCTTGTTGTCGGGGAACCCTAAGAGGACCACACCATAAACTTTAAAGAAATTAAGTGCTTAGCAAATTAGTATTGTCTATTTGTTTCTCCCTATAGTTTTCAATCTTTAATCAAAATCAATGGCTCACATTTTAACACAAATTTAAGGCTGTACAAGCTTTAATTGGAAACTAAGTTCACCATTATATTGATTGATGAATATAATGTTGCAGGGATTGGGGATTAGTCCCATAGACCCACTCGGGAATCGGACCGGACCAGTAATCCAGTTCCTGAGTGGATTCATGAAACCAATCAGTCATTATTAAACAGTTCCGAGTTCAAACGTGAGAATTGCTCACCCAGACCATGCTCATCCTTAGCTTCAATGCCACTCTCTCCCTCACCTACTCACACTTTTTATTCCAACTTTCAAGCTTTTGCTTCTTTACTTTTAGTGAACTTTTCACTTATTTTTATGCAATTACCTAACAATACATTATTTTTTGTGCCTGGTAAACAATTATTGACACGACAAACACGATATATCATAGCGCACTATATAAAAATATAACTTCATCTCAACACAATCTTAACATATTTTGATTCACGTTAATAGTATGTCTAAATATGCATTATATTTATCTATTTTGGACTTAATTTTACTTTTATCCGATGTGCAGTTTGTAATTAGTTCTTGAAGTGAAATTGACAAAGTATGTTCCGTAGCAACTGTATTGGTGTCAAAATCATATATGCTGATCCTATGTTAGTTTGATGTCTTTCAAGTCATCTATATACTTCCAAACTTAAGAAATAAAAACACTGTAAATTTTTTTTCCCCACTTTTAGCTTGCTTCATCTGATGTAATCAATCAATTTAAATAAGTAGTGTCTCAAGCTTTTAATGATCTCTCAATTATTAATTTTTTTAAAGAAAACTAAAAGAAAAAAAATTACATTCAATGTATACCCACTAATCTCACCAATTTAGATAAGGAGTACGTTATCATTAAAAATTATTAAACATCCTCGGCATACGATAAATATGTTAGTACATTACATATCTATGATTTAATCCTCTCAAAAAGCTTGGTAAAGATAGTTCATAGTACAACTTTTAATCTTAGAAAAGATTTGGCTGAAATAATTGTGGGGAGAATTATCAAAAAAGTCCTAAACATTTTACAGTTGTACCAATTTAGTCATAAATTTATTTTTTTAGCCAATTGAGTCCTAAACCTTTTACAATTGTGCCAGTTTAGTCTTTCCAACCAAAATTGACCGGCTAGTGCTAATGTGGCCGCTGGCCACAATTTTTTTTTAAATATTTTATTTTATTTTTCGAATTATTTTATTAATTTTTTAATCTTTTTTACCCCTCTCTCTCTCTCTCTCTCTCTCTCTCTCTCTCTCTCTCTCTCTCTCTCTCTCTCTCTCTCTCTCCTCCTCCTCCTCCTCCTCCTCCTCCTCCTCCTCCTCCCTCCTTCTTCCTTTGGCTTTGATGACTGACCATCCCTCGCTAGTCGCCAGACTAAGGCGGTTGGGCGAGCTCGTCTCGTTGTCACTAGGTGAGGGCCAGCCACTGGTGGGGTGAATCCTCGTTGGATCTGGTGGGGGCTTACCTCACCTCACTTGATTGAGCGATGGCGAGGGCTCGCCTCGCCATCGTTGGGTGAGGACTCCCTCACTGGATCTAGCGAGGGCTCACCCCACTAGTGTCTGGGCGAGCTCCTCGGTAGATTCAACGAAGGAGTCCTCACCTAGTGACGATGAGGGGGGCCTCGCCTTTGCTGGGTCTGGCGAGGGAAGCCCTCGCCAGATCTAGTGGGGGCTCGCCTCGCCATTGGTTGGGCGAGCTCGCCCTTGCCCATCGACGAAAAGGTGAGCTTGCTGGCCGCCTCAGTTTGGCGACCTATGAGGGCTGCCTAGTCGCCAAAGCCAAAGGAAGAAGGACGGAGGAAGAGGAAGAGGAAGGAGGAGGGAGAGAAAAAAAGAAAAAGAGAGAAAAAGGTAAAAAAGATTAAAAAAATTAATAAAATAATTGGAAAAAAATAAAATATTATTAAAAATTTTGTCATAGGCATCGGCTGGCCAAATTGGGATGGAAGGATTGAATTGGTACAATTGTAAAAGGTTTATGACTCAATTGGTCAAAAAAATAAGTTTAGAACTGAATTGGCACAACTGCAAAATGTTTATGATTTTTTTGGTAATTTCCTCCATAATTGTGTGTGGTTCTATGCTCATTGTGCTGGTAGGCACAAGTTTATTACTAGTTCTAAATAAGAATTCATGGCTATGTACTCTAGGCAGTACTTGTGATCGTTCTTCATCTTTTGAAGAAGATTATGGCTTATCTTTTGTTTATCTTCTTAATTACAAGCGGTGGAACATTCTTTGTTGGCAAATATGTGCTTGGATGGTTGGACGATTAAACCCTGAGTTGCAAACCCGAAACACTAACCAAACTTCATGATTTGCTTGAACTCCCAAAATTAGCTAATATTTTATATTTAATAAAACCCTATTGCATTTTCTTGGGTAGTATGGGCTGCCCCAAGAAGAACAAAACTGTGAGAACTTAGTGTCCAAAGCAGACAATATGTGTACAATGGAGACTCGGGTCCTTATAGGTGGTATCAGAGTCAACTCCCGCAGTGTGTGGGGCCACAGTGAGTAAGGGTGAGCATTGGTCAAGGGTCAACCCTAGACCAACCTTAGACCGGCCTAACCCTGCCGGTCCTGGTCTGGTTCCTAGGGAGATCGGGTCGGTCCTTAGTCCTGGGAGTTCAGGACTAGCACTGTACGAGTTGGTTCTTAGTCCTGAGAGTTTAGGGTCGGTCTAACCTGGATCAACCTTGATTCTATATATATATATTATATATCTAATATGTTATTTATAATTTTTTTATACAGAGAAAACCCTAAAATAAATGACGTCAACAACATTAAATAGCTCATTAGTGAGAAGTTCAAGTAATTTTACACTATTTTTCAATAATTTAGATCTTTTAATGTCTTTTACGGCGTCAACAGTCATAATTTACAAATGAGGAAAATGTTTTTATGAGGAGTCCTCATGGCGTTCAAAAGGGCATAAATAGCTCTTCACGGCATCTTCCTCTTATACTCATTATCTTCTGTCTTATTTGTCCTCTTAGTCTTTAATTTACCAAAATCGAAAGACACAACTTCTCCCATCGCCACTTGACACTCACCTCACTCGCTTTGGGTCACTTGTGCTGCTCACCGCTTGATGCTCGCTTGGCTTGTTGCTCCCCACTCAACACTCGACACTTGTCGCTTGCCTCTTTTAGCTGGCCTCGCTTGTCATTGAACCCCCTCACTCACCTTTTCAGGGAGTACAAAAAATTATCGATTGGTTCTAGATTGACCCTGGAACTGGATCAAATCTATTAGGCCAGTCCGGTCCTTGGTTGCCTTTTCAGAGAGTACACAAAATAAAATAAATAAATTATCGGTTGGTCCTGGGTTGACTCTGGAACCGGACCGAACCCATTGGGTCGGTCCGGCCTTTGTCCCAAGCTTAATAGGGTCGCTCTTCAATCTCAAAAATTGAGGATCAACACTGTACGGGTTGGTTCTAGAGTTAAGGGGTGAGTCGACCCAACCCGGACCATGCTCACCCCTAACAACGAGGGTGCTGTACCATGAGGGGGGGGGAGAATGTAATGACCCAGACCCGGGGCAGTATGGAAGGATGGATTAAGATTGCCTCGGCAGTACGCAGGCGAGGCTAAGGGCATGTCTCCCATCTCACATCGCTTGGGGTGGAATCCTGGGCTAGCTTATTACTGGCGAGATTAAGAGCATGTCTCCCGTCCCACATCACTTAGGGGGGGACTCTTGGCCTAGCTTATAAGGCTTGGACATCTCTAACTGTACATACGCGTTTTCTTGGATAGTATGGGCTACCCCGAGAAGAACAAAACCGTGAGAACCTTAGTTTGCAAACTTGAAACTCAACCATACTTCATGATTTTCCAAAAATCTGCAAATTAGCTCAAAATGTATATTTCAACCAAGCCGAAACAACGTCAATACTTAGACTATAATGGATTATTTGCTCAGTTTGCTTAAGTAGAGATCATTTGGAACCCTAATTTGCAAACTCGAAACTCAACCAGACTACACGATTTTCCAAAAATCTACAAATTAGCTCAAAATATATATTTAACAAAATCATACTTTGCGGACTCATCTTGTGGTGAAACCCTTGCCATCTAATCTACGAATTTGATTGGGAGCTAAACTCTTTTTCTCTTCGTTATCTAAAGAGAATGAACCAAAGTACTATTGAAACAACGTCTTCTTAGTTTAAATGTTTACGGCGTTGATTTGGCTCAACTGATGCGTCCATAGTACCCGTCAACATCATTAGTCATTGTAGACGAAGAATAAGCCTTTTGGTCAGAAAAGCTATTCGTTATTTTTGTCGCTCGAGCAAAACTTTGTGCTTTAATTTGGGATCATTTGAAAAATGGGTTTAGTTTTGTCCTAAGAACGAAAGCTTGTCCTTTTCTTTTATTCGGTGGTTATTTGTCCTTTAAGCGAAAGTTTTTGCTTGTTTCGAATCTTTGAAAACTGGGGTTATGTTTGTCTTGAGAGCAACAAATTCATGCTCTCATTTTTTTGGAATTTTTGGCCGTCAGTTCACTAGCAAATCGTATTCTTGAAAATTGTGGAAGTAGATTGCATGAACAGGAATAAATCTTATGGAGCGTGATGCCATCATGAGAGGAAAAAATACAATGGGATGTGGTCCTCATTTTCTTTCTGTTGCTTCTAAATCAGTCAAGTACTTGCATGCAGTGTTTTCTTTCTCTTTTTACTAAAAGTGGCTTTACAGAGTTAATAATTCGTGCATCCGATGTATCTTTTTTTTTTTTTTGGCTGAAGATGCCTTAGAGTTTCGAAGGCACCAAAGAAGTAAAACACAGTTAACTAGGTCAATCCAAGAAGAGCATGCTGGTGAGTAGTGAAGAATTAAGAAAAAGGACGTAAAACACACATTTAACTAGCTTGAGAACCATTTTTCTAGTCAAGAAGGCATCATATGTTTAAATGACTTTTGGTTTATTCTTTAACAAACATGACAACTGTTTTAGACACGCAACGAAGCAAGCAGAGCACAGAATCTGATTAAATACGATCCAACGATCCGATTCTAGTCAAGGTCAAGGGGACTCCATACTGGGGATGAGTAGTGAGCATAGGAATAGGGGCATGCTTGTAAGAAGGAGATAGGTGCATCGAGAAATTCTGCAAAATCAAGGTCAGAGCAACTTTGGCTTCAGTGAAAGAAAAGTTTTGGCCAATGCAATTTCTAGGACCCCAACTGAAAGGGAGAAAGCAGAGCTTGTTCTTGCTTGCTTTTGAGACTCCCTCGGAGAATCTCTCTGGATTGAACTCTTTGGCATCATCACCCCAAATCTCTGGATCATGGTGGATCAGGATCATCGGCACAAGAAGCACAACTCCTGGAGGTACTTGTATATCTCCCAACTTGGTTGTCTTTTGAACTGTTCTCATCATCATAAGTCCAGGCGGATATAACCTGAGCACCTCATTCAGTATCATGCTTAGCTGCATAAAAAAAAATTGTTGTCAACCTGTTTTTATCCAAAAAGACATTGAAAATGTAACAATTAAATTATCTAAACCTTGCCTAGTGGACCAAATTTATCAAACTTAATATCATTCCTGTGATCTACGTTGTAACTTCCAATGAGAAGGCACAATCCATATGTCTCCATTCTCCATAGCCTATATATAATCTTTCGGTTTGGGGGACAGGGAAGAACAGCAATTAGATTTTAGGTCAGGTGGTCACAATATTTCCTTCAATTTTTGGCCTTCCATTTTCATCCATTCTTTCTTTTTCCTTTTTCCTTTTTTTTTCCGTAGAAAACCATTTATTTGATGCTAGTTTTGAAATTCTAGCATATACTTGAAATCTAGATAAACAGCAGACAAGAATACGATGAGAATCCTTACAATTTTTAGCCGGCTCAACCCATCAAAATCAGGTTTGTTGTTACCGAAAACTTGCAGGACTTCCTCTCTTGCCCTGTCTTGCCATTTTTGGTACTTGCTCAACAAAATCAGAGTCCAAGTCAGCAAAACAGCAGTCGTCTCTTGACCCGCAAAGTTGAATGCTTTACACTCTCCAATCACATCCTCCATGCTCATGCCCTTTTGATCCACGGACTCCTGAATTTCTTTCATGTTTGATTTTAGCAACAGTCCCAAGAGATCATCATCATCTGCTCTTCCTTCCTTCATTGCCTTCTCTCTTTTGGTCACTATGTCTTCCAACAATCCTCTTACGTTGCAGTTGATTTCTTTCATCCTCTTCCGCAGTTTGGTAGGCAAGAGGCTGCATTTTTTTATTTATTTATAAGAAAATTAACTTCAAGATGAAAACTTCACACATTAATTTAGTTTCTACAACTTATAAGTGTCCCAGTACATAAATGCACTCAACCATTTTCATCCACTCTATTGAGTATAGAGGTTGGAAAACAGCAATCTCAGTAAGAGATCGATAGAAGATTTGCCTTACTAGACATTGTTTTGAGAGGAAAAAATTGCAGCGTGCCCTATATGCTACCTTGCAATTACAATCCAACCACTATCCATGAATAGCAAAATCATAGGAACATTGACTTTAGAAACTTTTCTAGTTCCTTGTGTGGCAAGATGCTTAAAGATCGATCAACACATGATTTGCAAAATCACGAGACAATTGTGGAAAGTTGCAACTGACTCGATGGACAAGGATTGAGGAAGTCAAAGTGAATTTTGGTACTCTCTTTTCTTGTCAAATGCTTTTGAAACAGTTAAAGATCTTTGGATAAATTATTGCTAAATCAATCTCGACTTACCTCCACCCGGGAATAAACACGAACTGAAGAATCTTGTTAGTGAGGGCAATTTGTTCTTGTTGAAGGGGGAGGATGCTCTTGACTCGGTTGTAGGTTACACCGAAAGCAGCTCTACAGAGTACATCACCCGTCAAATGCTGAAGGTCAGGCCACACATCCACTTCGCCTGCCAAACTTTGCTTCTTCCATCCCCTAATCATCTCCTCACAACTTGAACATGTTGCAGTTACTACATACTGTAATTATTCAACAATTAGAAAGCTAAATGAATTGAATGTACAAAGTTTTTAATTATCAATTATTTTAAGTTCCGTTAGATGTTGCATCTGGTAAAGAGACTATTAGCTGCAAGCCATAATACCTTCAACTTCTCATAGTGAAAAGCCGGGTGGATGATCTTTCTATGTTTGACCCATTTCTCACCCTCAATCATGATGAGCCCTGATACTAAGAGATCTTCCGTGGCCTTGGGATGTGGCTTTTCGAACTCATTGATCCGTGAAAATATTTGTTTCAACATGTCTGAGTCCATGATGGTCAATACAGGCGTTGGCCCAAACCATGTAAATCAAAGCTTCCCTGCAACAAATATTTTTTACATAATTTATTGACCATCGGTCGCTTCATAGCTGTCATTCATTTTTCATGTTACTTTTCCTAAAATCGACACTCAATGTTGTAAAATTTGCATTATTGCAGGATTTGGTGGACTTGCTTTTCATGAATATACCTCGATTGAAGTGCTGAAAAGAGACCACAAATATATATATATATATTCTTTAGCAGCTTTTTAGCTAAAAATAACACCTTCTTATGAGTTGAAATTGTATACTGTTTTATACCAAGAAATTGAGTTTGTCAAATCAATGATATTATACCTTCGGCTAACATTTCAACTGTATCTCTACTTTGATGCAATGCGTACCGTATTTCTTGATGGAGTGATGAAAGAAAGGGAGCAAGCGAGGCGCGACGTCATTTGAGAAAGGAGTAATTGGTTGAGATTGTACTTGCTTGCGCATTCTCGTGTTGTCTCTCAGGTCTTGAAATAGAAGACTGTAAGAGGTTCCATTCAGACCTTGCCGTCTCAGACATCTTTCTAGCTTCCTCGGCTTCAGCCAAAACAATCACAGTACTTTCCATGCACAAGTGAAGAAGGTGATTAGAACAAGGGAGAGAACGATTGAATATGCTGAGGACAGTTCCATATTCCACACTAAACATATGACACGCTCGTCTTGTTTCTGTGAGAGGAAATAAATAGGACTCTTGGGGAGCAGAAAGACATCGTTGAAAAAGGAATGCAATGACTTTCTTTTGGTGAGGGAGAACGTCCACCGAGAATGCTTCTTAGTTTCTAAGTGTGACATCTGTTTTACATGATATTGTAAAGAATTCGTTCAATTGTTACCTGTCCAGCCATGCACGCTAGAATTTAAAAAAAAAAAACTAAGCGGGATAACATTTTTATTTCCAATCTTCAACCCTTCTTTTCAAATTATTTCATTGCACCACGAAAACCATTGGCCAACCACATTTACCGGCCAGGAAAGGAACTCAAATGTGACCATCTGAGGGTGGGTGTTAACTTATAACTACTTAAAAAGATCTCACTTGTTTGATGTGGGACTTTAAAATGTTACATCCTTCGAGTGGTAAAATGGACAATTTATTTGTGAGTGGTAAATTTCAAAACTTTGTCAGTAGAATTAGGTGATTGGCAACTTGTTGGCTTGGTAATTTATCAACAATGTACGAGGTGTACCGATGTCAAATCAATAGTAATGCCATGCTTGTTTCACGAAAATTGAACTTCACTAGAAAAGTAGTTTCGGAGTAAGCAATGTTCAGGGAAGAATGATATGATTTTCCAATGTTTGGGGTGGTCTTCGCAAGTAAAGTGAAGCCTATATTCATATATTTGTCACCGAAAAACTCTAAATCTAATTTTTTTTTTTTAGGAACGAAACCCCAAGCTCAACAGTAGGATTCTTTTAAAACAAGTTCAAAGAGTTTCGCCCAGCCCAAATCAAAAAGTACTTTTCTTTATCAAGGAAACTCAGGGATTGATAGAAAGCAATATAGGGAAGAATCGAGCTGAGCGGCACCACAAAAAAAAAAAAAAAAAAAAAAAGGCATAGAGGACTGGTTAATGCTATGTTATTTCTGTCCTATTGAAAGGATTCCAGCCTCGACGACTAGTCGAGAGGGAGTATTTTCTCTTTTGAGTAAGTGGGAGTGTTGTACGAGGAACATGCTGTAGCTTTGCTAGTGTTCTGGCAGAGCAGGAATTGTTGCTGTCGTGGGGAACTTTGTAACCCGCAACCTACTTGAATTGATTCTTGGAGTACAACAGAAAAAAAATGATGGTAACAACGCCAAATTTGTTGTAAGGTACCCACTTTGGTATCAGAAATTTTCTAAGGATTATATGAGTTTGACAACTTCAAGACAACAATTGCTTAAGTGACTTTGATGACTTAGACCGCCAGAAACCTTGACATGTTATTACTTCAATAACAAAAGCTCACCTGCGTCACTTAAATTGACGGTTTTATAAAGTTTTGACACTAAAACGATCATTCATAAAGCTTTGGCACTATCTCAATCATTTATTATGTTTTGACACTAAGGTTACATGTCAGTAAGTTTAGAGAATGATATAGCACTTTGTGACACTTCATTATGTTGATGCATAGCATCATTGGTACTAAAGTTTTGGAAAGGCATAAAAATTCTTTTTCAACTGATTCACCTCTCACCTCTTGGTTTACATAACTTGGATCTCAAGATTTAGCAATGCCAAAAGGGCAAGGCCAGCCAAGGCAGGGCACGGCCTGTTCATGTGACAGGCCAAGTAGTGTCGTGGCCACGCAATAAAATTCAATAGCAGTCGATCCTTCTCAAGTGAAGAAGCAGCTAATTTCTACTTGAACTTGAAAGTAGTAAAACCATTATTTCAAGTTACCTACCAATAAAATTGCTTACTTGTCATATTGAAGAACTCTTGATAATCTAATAAGATCCCTTGTCAAATTGAAGAATCATTATTTGTAGTATCACTGTTAACTGTTTTAGAAGTTTAAATTATTAGATGAATGGATTGTTTATTATTTAAATGTTTTAACAAATTTATTATAAAATTCAAAAATGATAAAGTCATAATTTGAAGTTGCTAACTGGCCAACGATCATGTCACTACCTTTCTGATGACGATTGTTTAACAATATCTGGGGAAACTGACAAGAAACGTCATTCTCTGGAAGTCAGAGAATCTTATGATGTAATTTGTGATATATGAGACGAGGTTTCTTATTTATTTATTTTTTTGTTTGGACAAGGACGAGGTTTCTTATTTAAAAGTGCTATTCTGTTCTTTATTGGTTTACATCAACAACTGCTACTTAATAAAGTCATTGAGCTGGCATCAAGCGGCGGCTTGAAGTTCACACGACGTCAGTAAACCAATCTTGCGTGACTCAAGTTGCCAAAATAGTGGTTGATAATATTTGGAATCATGGTTGATGGAGTCATAGGCGTTTTTAAAATTATGCGACGGAGTCCTTAACTCATAGTCGGTCCGGCGTGGCCTATGTTATTGCGAGGAAGTGTCAATCAATGTATTTATTTAAGAACAGTGATTGCAGATTTTTGAAAAACTTCTAGGACTCTACTGATTAAATATAAACATTTATAACTCAATCGACTTGCCAATACGATGTGTAGGACTTCCATTGTACTAAGCTCTTGGTTGGATAGGAAGTTCGAGACGTTTTGTCAACCTCATTTCTATCCGATTTTGTGGTAGTCATGAAAGGGGCCAATTTTTTTTAGATCAATATGATGATTGGTGGGTTACATAGATAGACATCACAGATATTTTAATCTAACTAAAGATGAATATAATTGATGTTCATCTAAGGAAAACTAGCAATCATAAGTCTGGTTAACATGACCCATTAAAGAAAATGAAAAAAGTGAGAGGAAGGGTAATTAATTTTGAGAAATGATTGAGTAATAATTTTTAATGCACTGTAGGAATAATAATCTATTTGAAACTCTAAAAAAAAAAAAATCATATAATTATACATTGTTGCGGGTCAACTTCTTTAGGAATTTGTGGCTCTTAATGCAATGTTAATCTTGTATTAGTCTAAAGACTATTATGCTAACAAAGATCATTAATTTTTGAAAAATGAGAGTGTGATGGTGCCGTTACTCTCCTATGAGTAACGGTGTTGTCCCCACCACACATTTTCCCTAAGAAAATCACCAATCTTATTTGATGGGTTCGCTAGCCCACCAGTTAAGATTCCTTAAACTAGAAAGAAAATATGTTAGCCAAAACAAAGGTGAGCGAATAAAAAAAGGAACTTATTAGCATCGTCCCATGTAAAATATTTTTACAGTAAGTGTAGAAAATAATGATTTAATTTTTTTTTATTTCAAGAGAATATAAATTTAGGATCACTAGCCACAGCACCTGTGCAAAATATTTTTTCACACCTATTGTCATGAATGAAAAATATGTACGATCTATTGAAACGGACACGGTTGTCAAAATTGAACTTAGACATTTTATACCACCAACGTTAAAACTCCATAAGTATATAGAGGGATGACTACTAATATTATACGTCAAGTAACATTTATCTTTGTAAAATTAAAGTAAAAAAAAAAGAGGTCGACAACCTAGAAGTCAAATGTCCGGCTACCTAGAAGTCTATGAAACACTTGTAACTACATGAAGCGGTTAAATGTTTCAGTACACACCACCTTTGGCCTGTAAAGTAACTCTGATCCAAAGCACTTTCTACATAATTAGTGAAATTTGAACATATTATTTCTGGTGTCGAAGCTGGACATTTCCCAGTGCCTTGACTACTTTAGCGGCGGGGAAGAGAGATTAATTTGTTTTATAATATTTAAATGGAAGGATTTTTAATTTTATGCATGCAAATACGTCACAAAAACACTAATTGAAAGTCCACGGCATGAACCACTGGGATTCGCCCCAGTGGCCACCCTTCCAACATGGAAGGGGGAGGTGAGGGGCTCAAATCCCCACCTTCTCAAGGGGGGATGGGGTGGGGACGAGTAAGTTTCAGGAGTGGGTTTCGACTCCCACGCTCTGCAAGAGGTAGGGTAAAAGTCTGAGAGTGAGTGTAGAGTAGGCATAGAGTATGATTGACCAAAAAAAAAAAAAAAAAGTCCACGGCATGTGTAATCCACGTGTAAGATAATTACAATTAATTTTTTATTAACTGCTATATAGCTATTTTTCTTATATTTGGAGCGATATTCACCCTTTAAATACAAATTAATGCTCTCTCTCAACATTTTATTTTCCTTTCGGTTGTTCAAGTCCATGAACATGAAACATGAGATCCATATTGCACCATTACTAAAGAGAAGTAACGGTGCCGTAAGGCTCTAAGTATTCAATGCTAAGTTGAGTGTACTTTTAGTTTTTCCCAATATAATATAACCGGTTGACTTCGTTAATATACTTAATCGAAAACCAGTTTCATGTAAAACATAACATGATACTCTATGTCAATTTTCCCAACTAACGCACGTTGACATCCAAATTTTCAATTAAGGGACTGTACATACATGTCATAAGAAAACTAGGGATTGAATTCATCAATGACAATAAATTTTAAACAATAAAAGTACAAAAAAAGGTTATAAACATATTGTATTAGTACAAATTCAATTATAAACCTTTAATTGGACCAATTAAATCCTAAATATTTTGCATTATGCCAATGGAGTCCATCTGATGGATTTTGGCTTGAAATCAGTGATATAAATGCTAGCCATCATATTTGATACGACTGGCATGATGTGGAAAAATTTTACAAATTTATTATTATTATTATTTTCCATTGTGGCTAGTGAGGGTCATGGCCCTCGTCTAGGCCATCGGTGGCCTTGAGTGAGGACTGCCAAGCCCTCACCAAATCTAGCAAGGGTGGCCCTTGCCTAGGCCGTGATGGCCGAGCCCTAGCAACAACTTTTATAATGTTTCTTTATTTTTTTTTCCTTTTCTTATCTTTTCAGCAAGCACTGGCAACCAATGCTTATCGCAGAATAGGGGGGAAAATTCAAAGAATTTTAAACAAATAAAAAACCCTCGACCCTAGCGTTGGTTGTGCCACATAGGATGAGTGATGTTGATTAGAGCCATATCAACGATTCTAGTCTAAATTGGTTAGAAAGACTATATTAAAAAAAATAATAATCTTTTAAGACTAAATTAGTAAAATTGGAAGGTTTAAAATTGAATTGATGGACATACAATAGATGTGGGATTTTATATTTTTGTTTCTTTACTTTTCTTTTCCTTGCATCTACTAGCCAAATAGAATATGTTAGCTTTTAATATTAGTTTAAATAAGTTCACCACTAACTTATAGGTCACGTTAGGCATTTCCAGCAAGGTGGTAATTTTAAATTCATACAATTTGACAAAGCACCCACATGCCGCAAGATAAAAGCATATATTTTTATCGTAGACTTTTTTCACCTTCTTCAGTACAATTAACGGAGTTAAATGGAAGCCTGGCGTTTCACTTTTCAGTTTCCCCGCGATGCTTTTTCCATTGTTGACCATACGTAAGAAAGAGTAGCTTCAATTAGGAATGTGCAAACAAACCAAAACCGTCCGGAACCGGATCGGACTAGCCTAGAATGGCGATTTCTATGGAGACCGGTTTAGTTCCCAATTGGAACTAGTGAGTATTGGTCTAGTTCTCGATTCTAGGTATGGAACTGTCTACCTATCTACCTAGACGACACACGCACACGCACGCGCGCGCGCGCGCACACACACAGAGAATTCATATATATATATATATATATATATATATATATGTATTATTTAACATTATTGATTAAATTTGTCTATTAGGATTAATCCCTGTACTTTTTTTCATTCTAATAATCCATTTACTTACTTTCTCAGCCAAAAACAAAATAAACAAAAAGAAAAGATGGGATTGATTGGAGATGTTCATAATGTTGCGACGTTTTGTTGTCGTTGAAAAGAAGATGAATTAACCGATTAATATTTTAACTGCTGTGGAGGTTAGGACTTCTAATGTAGAGTCTAGTTCTCCACATGTTCTTGTTGTTGGGGAACCCAAAGAGGATCACACCATAAACTTTAAAGAAACGTAGACTTTTTTCACCTTCTTCGGTACAATTAACGGAGTTAAATGGAAGCCTGGCGTTTCACTTTTCAGTTTCCCCGCAATGCTTTAACATTATTGATTAAATTTGTCTATTAGGATTAATCCCCGTACTTTTTTTCATTCTAATAATCCATTTACTTACTTTCTCAGCCAAAAACAAAATAAACAAAGAGAAAAGATGGGATTGATTGGAGATGTTCATAATGTTGCGACGTTTTGTTGTCGTTGAAAAGAAGATGAATTAACCGATTAATATTTTAACTATTGTGGAGGTTAGGACTTCTAATATAGAGTCTAATTCTCCACATGTTCTTGTTGTTGGGGAACCCAAAGAGGATCACACCATAAACTTCAAAGAAATTAAGTGCCTAGCAAATTAGTATTGTCTATTTGTTTCACCCTATAGTTTTCAATCTTTAATCAAAATCAATAGCTCACATTTTAACACAAATTTAAGGCCGTACAAGCTTTGGTTAGAAACTAAGTTCACCATTATATTAATTGATGAATATAATGTTGTAGGGATTGGTGACTAGTTCCATGGACCCACCCGGGAATCGGACCGGACCGGTAAACCAGTTCCTGAGGGATTCATGAAACCAATCGGTCCTTAGTAAACGATTCCTAATTCCAATGCGAGAATTGCTCACCCGAGCCATGCTCATCCCTAGCTTCAATGCGACTCTCTCCCTCACCTCCTCACTTTTTATTCCAACTTTCAAGCTTTTGCTTCTTTACTTTTAGTGAACTTTTCACTTATTTTTATGCAATTACCTAAAAATAATTTCTTTTTTGTGCTTGGTAAACAATTATTGACATGACAAACATGATATATCATCGTGCACTATATAAAAATATAACTTCATCTCAACACAATCTTAACAAATTTTGATTCACGTTAATAGTATGTCTAAAAATGTATTATATTTATATTTTGCACTTAATTTTACTTTTATCCGATGCGCAGTTTGTAATTAGCTCTTGAAGTGAAATGGACAAAGTATGTTCCGTAGCAACTGTATTGGTGTCAAAATCATAAATGCTGATCCTATGTTAGTTTGATGTCTTTCAAGTCATCTATATACTTCCAAACTTAAAAATAAAAACACTGTGATTTTTTTTTCCAACTTTTAGCTTGCTTCATCCAATCTGATGTAATTAATCAATTTAAATAAGTAGTATCTCAAACTTTTAATGATCTCTCAATTATTAATTTTTTTATAAAAAAATTAAAAGAAAAAATTACATTCAATGTATACCCACTCATCTCACCAATTTAGAGGGAAAATTACAAATAAGGACCTAAAGTGAATCTATTTTTTCAAATAAGGACCCGAAGTGACCGTTGTCTCAAATAAGGACCTGAACTTGCCGGCTAGCCAAAATGTTCACCAGCCAACGAGAGTGTGACATTTCTGATGGCTGTCCAAAAATAATATAGATAGAAATTAACAAACCCTAAAAATCACCCCCCAAACTCTTCACGCTCTTTTGACCTAAAAAGAAAAACTCTTCATGTTTTCATGATTTTCTTCTTCTGCTCTTCATCTTCTCTGTTCTTTGTCCTCTCTCGCTTGGAGCATGGAAATTTCCTGTTAATGGAACACGAATTGGAAAACAACAAGAAACTCCTACCTTCGTTTCTTCACATCTTCTTCTTTTTTTTTTTTTTTTTTTTGTCTTTGTTTCTTTCCAACGAAGAAGACAAATCTTGAGTAAAGACACCTTTTCGTTATTGAGACACTCGTGTGTAACACAGGGGCCTCAATTCTTAATTATCTTTTCCTAGGTTCACCATACACTTTGATTCACACTCCCGTTTAACTGAGGTCAGTTTTATTCAAATTGAGAGAGAGAGAGAGAGAGAGGGAGGGAGGGAGGGAGGGAGGGCACGTACCTTTGGAACTCGGGGAGACAGGGATCTTTCTCCATCAATAGAGAATTTGGGTTCTCCAAATGAGAAGGGACAAATAATGTAAAAGATGAAGAGCGGAAGAAGAATAATGTGAAGAGTTTGGGGGTTTTGTTTTTAGGGTTTGTTAATTTATGTCTATAATTTTTTGGGACAAAATTGCCCATATTCCAGCCATCGGAAATGTCACACGCTCACTGATCGGTGAACATTTTGGCCGGCTGGCAGGTTCAGGTCCTTATTTGAGAAAGTAGACTCACTTTAGGTCATTATTTGAGATTTTCCCCAATTTAGAGGAGTATGTTTTAATGATCGATCATTACAAATTATTAAACATCCGTGGTCGTACAATAAATATGTGAGTACATTACATATCTATGATTTAATCCTCTCCAAATGCTTGGTAAAGATAGTTTATAGTACAACTTTTAATCTTAGAAAAGATTTGGCTGAAATAATTGTGGGGCAATTACCAAAAAAGTCCTAAACCTTTTGCAGTTGTGCTAATTCCGTCATAAACTTTTTTTCTTTTTGGGTCAATTGAGTCTTAAACTTTTTACAATTATATCAGTTCAGTTCTTCCGAACAAAATTGGTTAGCTAGCATTGACGTGGCCATCGGTTGACACGGCCACAAATTTTTAATAATATTTTATTTTTTCGAATTATTTTATTAATTTTTTTCTAATCATTTTTACCTCTCTCTCTCTCTCTCTCTCTCTCTCCCCCTCCTTCCTCCTTCCTTTGGCTTTGACAATCGGCCAGCCCTTGCCGATCACCAGAACGAGGCGGTTGGGCGAGCTTGCCTCGCCGTCGCTAGGTGAGGGCAAGCTTGCCTAGCCACTGGCAAGGCAAACCCCCATCGAATTTGGTGGGGGCTCGCTTCACCTCGCTAGATTGAGTGATGACGAGGACTCTTTCACCGAATCTAGCGAGGGCTCGCCCCGCTCATGTCTGGGCAAGGACTCCTTCACCAGATTTGGTGAGGGCTCGCCCTGCTAGTGTCTGGGCAAGGTCCTCCCCAGATCTGGCAAGGAGGGCCTCATCGTCGCTAGGTTTGGCAAGGCAGGCCCCTGCCAGTGGTTGGGCAAGCTCGCCCTTGCCCAGTGTTAGTAAGGTGAGCTCGCCAGCTGCTTTAGTTCGGCAACTCGCGAGGGCTGGCTAGTCGCCAGAGCTAAAGGAAGAAGGAGGGAGGAGGAGGAGGGAGGAGAAGGGAGGAAAAAAAAAAGAGAGAAAAAGGTAAAAGAGATTGAAAAATTAATAAAATAATTCAAAAAAATAAAATATTATTAAAAAGATTAAGACTCAATTGATAAAAAAAATAAGTTTAGGATTGAATTGGCAGTTATAAAAGGTTTATGACTTTTTTGGTAATTTCCCCAATAATTGAGTGTGATACTATTCTCATTGTGCTGGTAGGCACGAGCTTATTACTAGTTCTAAATAAATATACATGGCTATGTACTCTAGGCAGTACTTTTCGATCGTTCTTCACCTATTGAAGAAGATTATCACTTATCTTTTGTTTCTCTTCTTAATTACAAGCGGTGGAACATTCTTTGTGGGCAAATATGTGCTTGGATGGTTGGACGATTAAACCCTAAGTTGCAAACCCGAAACACTAACCAAACTTCATGATTTGCTTGAACTCCAAAAATTAGCTAATATGTTATATTTAATAAAACCCTATTGCGACCTAATCTCGTGTCAAAATCCTAGCCCTCCAATCTGCGAATTCAATTCGGGGCTGAACTCCTTCTCCCTGTGTTATCCGAAAAGAACCAAAATCCTATTCAAACAACGTCGTTTTGGTTAAAAGTATATGGCGTCTTCTGTCTTAAGGATATAAGTTTGTGCCTTTTCTTTTATTTGGGGAATATTTTTGTCCTTTAAGCGTAAGTTTGTGCTTTTTTTTTTTTTTTTTTTTTGAATCGTTTCAAAACCGGGTGTTATTTTTGTCTTGACTATACAAGTTCATGCTTTCTTTGGCATTGTTGGCCGTCAGATATTTGGAACACGTTTCACAAGCAAATTGTTTTCTAGAAATTAATACATGTAAGGTTGCATGAGCAGGAATAATTGTAATTGAGTATGATGAGATCAAGAGAGGAAAAAATATATTCGCATGTGGTCTTCCTTGTGTTTCTGTTGCTTTGCGTTCCATAATGCAAGTACTCGCATTCAGTGTTTTCCGTCTCTTATTAATATAAGCAACTTCATAAAGTTAACGATTCGTTTTTAGAATTAGAACAGATATATAATAATTTGGCTAAAGATGGAAAGAAATTTCACGTCTGGAACAATTCTTTTGGAAAGCACCAAAAGAGTACGTAAAAACCCAGTTAACTAGGTCAATCCAAGAAGAGCATTCTGTCGAGATGTGAAGAATTTCTAAATGAAAGCATATCATTAATTATGAACCACTTTTTTAGTCAAGAAGGCATGATATATTTACACTGAATTTTCCTTTATTCTCAAAGAACATAACAAACCATTTTATGCACACAACGTATGAAACAAGAGGACAGAATTTGATCAATTACGAATCAAGGAATTCGATCTGATTCTAGTCAAGATCAGGGGGACTCCATATTGGGGATGAATAGTGAACAAAGGAATAGGGACATGCTTGTAAGAAGGAGACAGCTGCACTTTGAAACTCTGTAAAATCAAGGTCAGAGCTACTTTGGTTTCAAGGAAAGCAAAGTTTTGGCCAATGCAAGTTCTAGGGCCCGAACCGAAAGGGAAAAAGCAGAGCTTATTCTTGGTTGATTTTGAGACTCCCTCAGAGAATCTGTCCGGATTGAACTCTTTGGCATCATCACCCCAAATCTCTGGATCATGGTGGATCAGGATAATGGGCACAAAAAGCAAAACTCCTGGAGGTATTTGTATATCTCCCAACTTGGTTTTCTTGTGAACTGTTCTCATCGTCATAAATACAGGCGGATATAACCTAAGCACCTCATTCAGTATCATGCTTACCTGCATATAAATCAATTTGTAGTCAGCCTGTTTTTGTCCAAAAAGACATTAATAATGCAACTATCAAATTAATTAAAACTTGCCCGGTGGACCTAATATATCAAACTAAATATCATTCATGTGATCCGTGTTGTAACTTCGAATGAGGAGGCATGATCCATGTGTCTCACTTCTGTCACTAGCGGAACCTAAATTGAGTAACTATAGCCTAAATACTCATTTTTTACTTTTGTTTTGGGGGAAGTACAACAACTATATTTCGGGGCAGGTGGTTACAATTTTTTCCTTTATTTCTCGTTTGTAATTTCTTTTTTCGTTTTTGCAAAAACCTATTATCTGATGTCAGTTTTCAGTTTCAGGAATGTACGTCTTGAAAGCGAGATGAACATCACCTATAATACGAGGAGAATCCTTACAATTTTTAGTCGGCTCAACCCATCAAAATCAGGTTTGTTGTTGCCGAAAACTCGCAGAACTTCCTCTCTTGCTCTGTCTTGCCAGTCTTGGTACTTGCTCAACAAAATCAGAGTCCAGCTCAGCAAAGTAGAAGCCGACTGTTGACCCGCTAGGTTGAACGCTTTGCACTCTTGAATCACATCCTCTATGCTCATACCCTTTTGATGCCCGGATTCTTGAATTTCTTTCATGTTTGATTTTAGCAATAGTCCCAACAGATCGTCTTCATCTTCTCCTCCTTCCTTCATTGCATTCTCTCTTTTGGTTACTACGTCTTCCAAAAATCCTCTTACTTTGTGGTCAATTTCTTTCATCCTCTTCTGCAGTTTGGACGGCAAGAGACTGCATTTTTTTTTTTAACACAAGTCAACTTGAAGATGAAACTTTATACATTAATTTGGTTTCCACAGCTTTGTGTCTTGCAACATAAGTACACTCAATCATTTTCATTAATTCTTATGAGTTTAGAAGCTGGAAAACAGCAATCGTGAGGACAATTCGATCAAATATTTGCCGTATTAAAAATTGTTTTGACAGGAAAAAAATTGCAGTAAGGTGCAATATACTATCTTGCAATTGCAATCCAACCCCTATCCATGATTTGCAGGAAGAAAATTGTCTTCAGAAACTTTTCAATCCCTGTGTGGCAAGATGCTTTAAGATTGGTGCATGATTTGCAAAATCACAAGAAAATGGTGGAAGGTTTAAACTGACTTCATGGATAAGGATTGAGGAAGTCACTGAAGTCTGTTACTCTTTTTTCTTGTTATATGCTTTTGTAACAGTTTAAGATCTCAGGATAAATTGTTGCTAGATTAATCTCGACTGACCTCCAGCCGGGGATAAACACGAATTGAAGAACTTTGTACGTGAGGCTCATTTGTTCTTGTTGAAGGAGGAAGATGCTCTTGGCTTGGTCGCAGTTACCACCGAAAGCAGCTCTATAGAGAACATCACCACTCAAATGTTGAAGGTGAGGCCACACATCCACTTCACCAGCCAAACATTGCTTTTCCCATCCCCTAATCATCTCCTCACAACTTGAACACGTTGCTGTCACTACATTCTGTAAGTTTTCAACAGTTAAAAAGCTATAGAGTAAGTAATTTTTAGTTATTAGATTTTCATGGACTACGAGTTTCATGTGCTGTTACAATGAAATGCGACGGGATTATTAATTATTTTAAGTTCCCTTAGATGTTTCATCTGGTCAGGAAACTTTTAGCAACGAGCAGTAATACCTTCAACTTCTCATAGTGAAAAGCCGGGTTGATGATTTTTCTATGTTTGGCCCATTTCTCACCCTCAATCTCCAGAAGCCCCGATATAAAGAGATCTCCAATGGCCTTGGGATGGGGCTTTTCAAACTCGTTGATCCGTGAAAATATTTCTTTCAACATGTCTGAGTCCATGATGTTCAGTACAGGCGTTGGCCCAAACCATGTAAAGCAAAGCTTCCCTGCAATAACCATTTTTTACAAACTACATAAATAATCTAGGCGTCAAATGACTACCGGATCCCATATATCACCCATTTCTGTACGTCAGGTGCTTAAACTAGCAGATAAATTGTAAGTACCCCACTTAAAACCCATGTAGCAGATCAATTTGCATGCGAAAATGAGCAATAAAGTAGCTTTCCGATGGTAGCTGACTACATAGCTGCCATTCACATGTCATGTTACGTTGCCCCTAAAAACAACGTTCAATGTTGAAAAAAACAGCCTTATGGCAGGATATGGTCTACTGGTTTTTCAGGATTATATCTCGATTAAACTGCTGAAAAGAAACCATGAGTACATTCTTTAGCAGGTTTTTAGCTAACAACTCCACCTTCTAGTGTGTTGAAATTGTACATTGTCTTTTACCTGGAAATCGAGTTTGTCAAATCAACAATATAATATCATTGACTACAAAAATTCGACTGTATCTCGACTTTGATGGCATGCGTACCATATTTCTTGATGGACTGATGAAAGAAAGGGAGAATGCGAGGCACGATGTCATTGGAGAAAGAAGTACTGGATTGAGATTGCGCTTGCTTGGTCATTCTCAAGTTGTCTCTCAGGTCTTGAAATAAAAGCCGATAAGTAGTTCCATTTAGACCTTGTCGTCTCAGACATCTTTCTAGCTGCTTCGGCTTCAACCAAAACAAACAGAGTAATTTCCCTGCGCAAGTGAAGAAGGTGATCAGAACAAGGGAGAGAACAATTGAATAAGCCAAGGACATTTCCATATTCTGCGTCAAACATACGATGAACTTGTCTTCTTTCTGTGAGTCGAAATATATAGTACTCTTGGGGAGCCGAAAAGTAGACAGAGGCATGGACAAGGAAATAAAAAAAGGGGAAAAAACATTGACGTACATGAGCTCATGCAAGAAACAATCTTTTGCGTAGATGTTGAAAGAAAAATTGCGTAGATGTATAAAGTAAAATTGCGTAAATTTTGAAAGAGAGCAATCTTATTCCTTTTTTATATCCATTAATGATCCATTACCTGTCCAGCGATGCACCTGTCCACCGGTGCGTGTGTGACTCTCTCTCTCTCTCTATATAAATAAAGCTCATGCGAGTCACGTTTGACACGTTCGCATGCGACCTTTAACTAGTAATTTTATTTTCAGGGTCTGTCTAGAATATTCAAACTCAAATGCACTTAATTCAAACTTAAATGCACTTAAATCTCAGCTACCAGAATTTCAACAACATAATAATATACCCAAGACATTTGCCCCAGTGGCCACCCTTCCATGTTGGAAGGGGGTGAGGATGTATAAGTTTCAGGAGTGGGTTTCGATTCCCACGCCTTGCAAGAGGCAAGGCAAAAGTCTGAGAGTGCGTGTAGAGTAAGAATAGAGTAGGACTGATAAATAAAAATGCACTTAATTCAAACTCAAATGCACTTAAATCTCAGCTACCAGAATTTCAACAACATAATAACCCAAGGCACTAAATTTTTAATACTATTTGTAACGTGAATATCCCGAAACCGTCAATGAACATAATCAAGCACAAATTTGATTGAGGCGACTAAAACTTGAGGGAATCGACCTCGACGTGTGGAAATTAACTTACGTAGCATAAACTGGCAGTAATTCACTTGCCTCAGGTGTTGGACGAGCAGTGACTGCGGTTCGGCAAGCTCTCGGACTCCCGGGCTGCAATGGTCCGAGTTGAGGCCCGGCACCAGCGGTCGATGGCGTGAGCTGCGACGTTGTGCAAGACGCGGAGCTCGCGTGCACAGTGAACGAACGGAGAAGGAGGGGCGGGTGTGACGGAGATTTCAGTGGGGGATTGAGTGAGGCTGGTAATCGTGAAAAGAAGGCGGCTTCGATCCCCTTATAGTCTGGTCACCCCTCCTCGTGTTGCTGTCCATCTTCAAACGGTTTGATGGGTCTTCAGCAATTCACGCCAGTTGGAGGAGTACGTGTGCGTGAGTGGTGGACCGAAGTGGCGAGAAAAAGGAGCGGCTGCTTGCTGACCGTTCACTCCTCTTCCTCGGCAGTGGAATTGTGGGCCAGTTGGGGGAAACGTGCCGCCTTTCGGAAAAGTTGCGTTGCTGTAGCGCGGTGATGAAACTGAGGTGGTGGTGACCGTTGCGGTGGTGACTTGGTTAGGCCGAGTGACTTGGAGGTGTGGCAAATCACTCGGCTAGTTGAGGTGTCATGATTGGTGACAGGGATGAGCTAAAGTGGCAAATCCTTGTGGTGATGTGGTTGGCGTGATCCAATGGCAAGTTTGATGACGTGGCAATGGCTACGGATTGCTTGAGGCTCACGATTCCGTCAAGCGAAAATCTAGATGTCACGTTCTTTGACTGTCGAAGGCTTGAAGGACCTGTGTGGGAGGTGAATAAGCTCTACAATGAGGGTTTGATAAAGTTTGGATGGGCTAGTATATGGCGTAGAAGATGAAGGTGTAAATATGTTTGGAAGGACCGGTGTGTAGAAGGTGAACAGTCAATTCAACGACAATGAAATCAGCGAGAAGTGTGAAAAGACTAGAGAGACCCTTTGTAGAATCAGCTCTTGCTAGAAACGATGTAGGAGGTGTGATGAGCTATGAAGCATCGATACTCTCCAAGAGCCTTTGTATCGTGTCCGACACTTCGACACATGTCCGGCACTCTCCAACACTCAGTTAACACGTGTCGGAAAATTCGACACCTGATCAACTTTCTCGACACTCTCTGACACTCGAGTCGGAATTCTAATATACGAGTTTCCGACGAGTGATTCCGATATCGAGATCAATTTTAAAAATTCAATAAATGAGAGGTGAAAATATATATATATATGTGAAAAAATAAAACATGATAATAAAAATAATAAATGAAAAAAAAAAAGAAAAACATAATCTTCTCTTCGACTCCAGTTCCCATGATACACAATTCACCCCTTAATTTTTTTTTTCTCCTCTTCCAACATATTAAACATGCGAGTCCAAAATATGGATCGCTTGTTTTTTCTTCAAGTTTAATGAATCATTGAAATATAGTTGAATTTGTCAAATTGAAATAATGAATGATATTAATAAATGGCGGAGTAATGTTTTTAGTGTATATTTGTTCTAGGATTTTTTAATTATTTAATTATTTATGAATTTAATTCATATTAATTTGATTGAAATAATCATAAAAATGATAATTTATTATGTATATATAAAAATATATATTTGATATACAACGTGTCCCAACGTATCAAAATTTTCTATTTTTTGAGAAACGACGTATCGATGTGTCGTGTTGCATATTGCATGTCAGTGTCAGTGCTACTTAGGTGATGAGTGCCCCTATAGCCCTTGGAAAAAGAAGGCTCAAGGCCCTTTCCAAATTGATTTGAGTTCACATTCATGTTTAACGGCTAGCTTTGAAAGCCATTGAGAGCAACCTAGAGAAGATCAAAGCAATTTTCCATTTTTGTGAAAGTGTTGACACCTAATTTTTGTTTTCAAATACATTAAAAAAAATAGAGAAAAAGAGAAAAAGAGAAAAGAAAAAGAAAAAGAAAAATAACAAAACAAAAAGAAAAGAAAAGAAAAGAAAACATGGAAGGGGCCGGGCCGGATCTTGCCTCGGAGCTCCCCTCAACCGCAAGCCCACCTCGCCTGTGACCTCTACCGGATGCCGCGTTGCCATTCCGCCAGCTGCCATTGCGCTCCGCCTCACCTGCAACTCGCGAGATCCCGAGGAAGCTGTTGCTGCCCCAGCTCTACCAGTGATCTGCTCGCTCGACGCCGTTGCCCTCGATGCCAGCAAATCCCGAGTCGGCCGCTGTGTCTCCGCCTCTTCTTCGTCGCGTCGTCGTTGCCATCAAGCCCGTCGCCGCCATTGTCCTCCTTCGATGTTGCAGAAGCCTTGGAGAGAAGGGCCGCTCCAAAACCGGGTCTTGGCCGGGTCAGGCGAAAATCACGAACTGAGTAGGGTTTTTCTCACATTTGGGCCGAGTATACTTAAGTTGGGTTTGGACTAGTTTAGGACGTGAGCTTCGTCTTTTTGAAATAGAAAATTTTAGACCAGATTGGGCCTGCTGGTTGGGCCCAATTTGAGCCAAGGAAAGGCTTGACCAAGGTTGGTCGAGTTGAGCCCGGACGAGTCTAACCGACCCACTCCGACCGTTCAGACCCGAGTCCAGTTTGACCGACCGGAACTGGTTTGGCCCAAAAAAACATTATTTTATTATTATTTTAAAAATTTTAAAAATTAAAAAATTAAAATTTTTTTGAAAATCCGAAAATGATGGGATTTGGTATCAATTCAATCCATTCGATCAATTTAGACCGAAAATTACTTATGTGGATGCCAGTCGTTTTACGTAGCATGACCAAAGCATTAACATGAACATTTTTAAATATTTTTTTCAATTACTAAATTTTTTTTAAATTTTTTAAATTTTTTATTCTTTCTTTTTTGCCCTGTGGCCGATACCGACCATGGCCAACGATTGGCCACAACCGTGGGCCAACGAGAGTGTCGTAGCTCTCACTGGATCTAGCAAGGGCACGACTTTTGCAACCTGAATGAGGGCAACCCTAGTCGGATCTGATGGGGGTTGACACCTCGCCACTTGGGTGAGGGAGCCCTTGCTAAATCTTGTGAGAACTCGATTGTCGCCGCCTGGGGAATGGCGACCCTTGCCCAGGCCAGGAGGGTCGTGCCCTCGCCAAATTCAATGAGAGTTGCGACACCCTCACTAGAGCTTAGTTGTAGCTAGTGTCGACCACAGGGCAAAATAGAAAGAATCGAAAAAAAAAAAAAAAAAAGGGAAAAAAAAGAAGGAGAGAAAATAATAATAATTAAGAAATCAAAAAAATATTAAAAGTATTTAAAAATATCCACATTAGTGCTAGTCGTGCCATATAATACAGCGGGCATCCATGTTAGCAATTTCCGATCTAAATTGGTCGAGTGGATTGAATTGATATTAATAGTTTTGCGACCAAATTTTTGAGTGAATCACCTAGGGTTTGGCCAATGAATTACTAAGTCTAAACTTAGCTCAAGCTTTCCCAAACCCATACCAAATTGCGACTTATGTTCAATTTTTTTAACATGCAAATGGATTTTACCTAGGAGTCACCACTAATCAGTTTATGGTAGATCGATTAGACACCTAAGTAAAATAATGGGAGAATTATTTTACTCATACGAACCAGAGACTTTGGGTACGAGGACTTGGTTACACTAGACTTCTCTAGTACCCTTTTGGTACCCTTTTGGTACCATTTCTTTTTATTTTCAAAAAAAAATTTGCAAGTAGCTTGGATTTATTTTAAATCTATTTTCCTAACATGTGAGGTGATCATGCGGGTGCGCAAACCACCAATTTAACACCCAAGAAAGCGATGAATAAATTGCAAAACTTACATCGTAGCAACGAAAGCATCTGCAATGTTAAATCAGAATTCACATCGACAGTCCTAGATATGATTTCTAATTAACATGCAATTTCTTTTCTTCTTTTTTTCACTTGTTTGATGAAGATCAGGCAATATGCAATGCATGCTACTAATCTAACATGAAATAATATGACATGGTAATATGATTTGAACTACATGACATAAATAAAATGCAGTCTATCCTAAAGAATGAAATTGATTTATTCTAAGACAATTTTCTTTGTCTTTTCCATTAAATTTCGAAATTAGAAAAATGCCAAAATTATCTAGCTAGATTAAGATTCTACCCAACTTATATTAAGGATTAGATCAGGCTAAACTCTAATTTAAACTAAGATATTATCTAAACTTAGCAATCTCTAACCTAAGATGCAATTTATCTAAAAATCAATTTAACTTAAAATGAAACATGCAATTTTATCTAAATATGCAATAACGTACAAATAATGCCATAATTCTACATGACATATGCATGCTGACTTTTTTTTTTTATGTTTTTCTATATAAAGTTCGAAATTTAAAATTGCCAAATAATTAAACGTGCCATTTAAGTAATTAAAAAAAAACTAGCATCCTAAATTGATTGATTTTTTTTTTTATTTTCAAAAATTCGAAATAAATTTCCTATGCAAGACAATTCTAAAATGAGGAATATTCTAAAACGAATCTAATCTAGCTAAGATTTTTTTTTTTTTTTTTTTACGAAAACAAAATTGATTCAAGCGACATGGCAGCAGATTAGAGCAAGACAAGATTGATATAAAAAAAATTGACGAACCATATCTCGTGCATGAGATCATGTTGATAAAATTTAAATAAATCATGAATCGAATCTCGAACATGAGATCGGATTAGCCATTTTTCAAGCGATTATGAGTCGGACTTCGGGCGCGAAAATTGAACTATCAATCCTTAATTTGAGAGGTTATTTAATGTTGGGAATCTCAACATTACATTAAAGAATAATTCTACTAAAAATAAAGTAAAAAAAAAAAAAAACTACCTAATTTGCTTTTTTTTTTTTTTTTTCTTTCAAGCTTGGCAGCAACGTGGTGGTCAACGGGCACACTTGGATGACCTGCAAAATTAAACTTGTCTTTGACTGTGAGGATGGATAAGCTGCCAGAACTTGTCCTCATGGTATTGATGGACTGAAGACGTGTCAATGCTGGACGATGGATGTCTCGGGTAGGCTGCCTTGTGATGATTCGACGAACCAGCTGGCCGAAGGACAGTGCTGCTCATGGCCTGAGAAATCTGCAAAACAAAACTTCGAGGTGCAGCGGCAAGAGATTATGGAAAAACGATGGCAACGAGAAAACTTATTCCCACATAGGCCTCTTTGCGTGTATATTTTTATTCAAGCTCCTAACCGGTTAAAATGATGATAAGAACAAATCTTATCGCTTGAACATTCCCTTTTTCTTACCAGATTTTTACTTAACGAATTTGCTGCCCAAGCCACGAAGATCAAGACCAGAAACCTCCGCTTGAAACTTGCCTTTTACTTGGACCAGGCCATGCTAAATCCAACAATCAGCGTTTGCTATTTCTCCAATTATGGTCGCCTGGGGTGATGTTGCTCGAGGGGTAAAGCAAAAGCAGCAGATCGTTGATCGTTGGGGATGCGAGGGCTGCTCGAGTGATTGCTGCGAGGAGAAATTACGGTCCGCCGGGGCAGCAGCGAATCAAGCCACAGTTGAGCGCGAGGAAGGCGGTATCTCCGTCAACGTCTCAGTTGAGCTGGGCTCGTTGAGGCTTGGTCACGACGGTAGGAGGTTGGAAAGGCAAAGAGGTCACAGCAGCGAGTCCGTCGTCACTGCAGGGGGTGACGCAGCAAAGACGGTGTAGCGACGGTAACTCAGGCGGAAAGGCAAAAGGCTATTCTATTTATATTTTAGATTTACATTAATTTGGATGAGGTGATTCGAAAGAAAAAACTGGGATTTAGATAATTGTAAGAGAGAAAAGAAAAAGGATTTGAAAGAATTGAGTTAAATTGTTGTTAAGATGCAAGGGAGGAAAAATAAGGAGAAAAACGATTGTGATATGAATAGCCTTTTGTGGATTCATAAATAGATATAGAATAGGCTTACAAGTGAGAAAGAAGAATAAATTTATAGAGTGGCGCACAAATTTGTTTAAATACCTACGAATCCCTTCTTATGATTTTAGAATGCACATGAATCGACCTGATCAATCCCTCGTCATCTCCGTTGATCCCTCCTAATCATTTCCTTCCCTCTCCTCCATCCAAACACAATTATGTTTTTAGAACCTTTTATCTACCCTCCCACTCTCTTCGAACAAGCATGGTTTTAATATAGATCCACATGGTACACGTCGTATTTCAAAGATACGACAGTTTGGGCGTTAAATTATTAATGTAAAAATTATTGTGACTCACATGATATTTAATTAATGGTTTAATAAATATTTAAGTGCTAAAATGTACTGGCTATGAAATGTTGCAAATCTTATGAAAAGGATGAAAGGTACAATTCTATTGAGACGTTACCGTTCTTCCACAGAGGTGCGACTCTTATGAAGTTAAAATGTGTTTTGATGGAAAACGCCTACTGATAGCATGTATAAATAGAATATGGTTTTCTCTTCACACAAGAGAATAGACGTTATATTTTATCCTCCATAAGATAAGATATGTTAAGGAAAAGTATGGATTAAGGAAGAGAAATCAGATTTATTTGGTTTTCCTCAACAAATATTTTCAAAGGTATTACTATGGATAAATGTATGTTTTCATCCCTCTTATTGTTTAAATCATGAAGATCAATAATCCCCTGTTTTGAATTTCTGCATTGAAGAATTACTTTATTGATAACAATAAATTTACAATTTTTATGTCCCATAATTTACAATCTTATTCAAATCAATGGTGCGAGAGAAAAGTATGACAAATTTTTTAAGGGTATTTTGAAGATTTTAAGAAGAGACTAGAACTCTCTCCTACATATACGGCACGTGTAACTCTTTATTTTACACATCATACATCAATCACTGTTGATTTAGTAATAGTAATGGATACGCGATGTGTAGAAAAAAAATTACATCGATTTTGCAATTACTAATCCTAGATAGATATAGATACAAATGTGTTAGACTAGTCCCAAATCATAATTTCTTAGAGATTGAAGCATGTCTCAGTTCTCAAGAATTAGAATAGGAAGTTGGGGAGATGGACACTTAAAGTGTTAAAAGTTGTGTATAATGCTTATTTTAGTGCCAAAAGTTTTTTTTTTTTTGGATCACTTAAGTACAATTTTTTAAAAAATGGTCACTTAAATGTCAACTCCGATCTAGGTCACCAAAAATCCGATATTGCTATATTTTATTAATTTCTCAATCTTACGTGGCTCGTTGGCATACCTAATCAGCATATAACCTCTAAATGACATCATGCAGACATGTTATGAGTCATTATTCGAGTGCCAAAAATTCTATATATGGATCATTTGAGTACAAATTATTGTTAAAAATAATTACTTAAGAATTTTTTATTTTTTTTGTGACCCAAGAACCCTGTACAACCGGCAGCCGACGAGTAAACCCTGGGAGGACAGGTAAGGGGAGGACCCATCACCCCCGGCGTCCCACTTAAGACCCCAAGCGACCGTGAGGGGATTTGAACTCCTTCCCTTTGTGAGGGGGAGAGAGCCTAAACCATCACGGCTACCAAGGCGGTGGTATAATTACTTAAGTATTAGTTGTTATTAAAAAATGATCACTTCAGTACTAGTTGTTGTTAAAAAATGATAATTTCAGTGCAAATTTCAATAAAAAAAAGTGATATCGTGCAGCGTAATTTTGGACATCAACGTAGATTGGATTTTTTTTTTAATGAAAAATGCATCAAATCATATTAAAATTTTAATTATAAATGCTACTTAATCAATTTGGTCGGAATTTCTTGTTGGAGACACTTAAAGTGATCGTCTTTTTCTCTAATTTGGCACTTAAGTAAGCTAGGAAAAACTCTTAGCACTAAAGTGAGCGCCATACGTAACTTTTGGCACTTATAGTGTCCTTTTTCTCTAGACTATGGTAGCTAGCCTCACAAGTGGTCTCGGTGCTTGTTGAGTTTAGGATGCCTCTTTTTCCTTTGTTTTGTTTTTTTTTTTTTTAAAGTACAAACATCTTTCGTCGAGAGACATATGTTCTATCTTATATTTCTTAGATAAAATTTAGAAGCCATGTAGGATGCCACGTCTACACCATATCACTATTTAATGGTGACTAAATGACTACATCATTGTTTGCATTTACTTTTCTTTTTTTTTATAGAATGATCAATTTGAACAAACAACATTTAATTTAGAGACTAAATTGGCAAACCAAAAGAAAAATTTCTATTGGGGAGGTTAAACAAATTAAAAAAGTATCGGGATTAGTAGTGTGATCTCTTTTTCTTTAGCTTCCTCCATTGATGTAATTGAGGTATGTGTATGTTATAAAATTTACATTTAGAACTTGTTAATTTTGTGAAAAAAGAATGATTTAAAAAAGATTTTCCTAAAAGTGATTATTTGCATTGTTAAGAATAAAAAGCTAATAAAATATATTTTCATCATCAATAATAATTTATAGATAGATTTTTGTGAACGATGAAAATTTTGTTCGTTTTTTTTTAAGTGATACAAATAATCATTTTGGGAAAAATGTTTTTTGAATCATTCATTTTTTGCAAAACAAATGCATCTTAAATTCTTTCATGAGTCCCACCAAATGCTGTGGCTTGTTTTTTGAAATTTGTGGTGAACACGTCTTAATAACATGATGTAATTTAAACTAAATTCGTAATATAATAATGTTTGTTCTAGGATTTTTTTTTCTAAATAATGTTATAGTAGACACCGATGGTTAAAGTAAGGTAAATGACACAAATAATCCTCGAAATTTGGCTCAATTTGCAATATGGTCCATAAACTTTAAATATGTTCAATTTGATTCCTAAACTTTAATGTAATGTGTAATGTTGTCCCTAAACTTCTCATATTTTCAATGTAGTTCATGAACTTTTAGTGCAAGTTCAATTTAGCGAAACATGTTTAATATTGTCCCTAAACTTTAATTAATAGAAAGATAGTATTAAATATTTTTATACATTATTAAATTGAACATCTACAACAAATCTAAGAATCGCATTAAATAAATTAAAATTTTGAAACAACATTGCATATTTGGTTGAAATTTAAGGACCACGTTAAACAAACTTAAAGTTCATATATCATATTGCATAATGAGTTAAAATTTAGAAATTGTTTCATTATCTCATTAAATTATTATCCCTACTTGACTTTAATTTGTTGGTCAACATTCATGGACGTTTCCGACTGAAAATTGCCAATAGTCACAAGGAAACCAATTTTCTCTTTTTTTGGAACTCCAATGTCCTGTGCTCCGCGATCAAAGACAAAGGGGCCACTCCACCATCTCTTTTGTACTAAAATTGCCTTCGGGCCCGACCACCTACGTCCAAGGTACTATCAAGGTGAGTGATTTCATATAAAAGTGAATGCTGCCCTCTAGTAGTTGATGCCCAGTATTAATACATATCTACTTTGATGTCAGTAGTTCACGATTTAATTCAATTTTGAATACCCGAGCATAGCAATTATTAACTTTCGTGTTATGTCAACCTCATGATTTGGATAGCCGTACATCTTCATAAACGTGAAAGCTAACATGAGGCCTTAGTGAATTGGCGGGAGACACAACTCCATTGTATTGTCCTATTCGTCGTTCAAATTTCATACATATGAATGCTAATATTAACTTCATCACATTAAGTGGGCACAATGTAATGATTATGTATCAAGTTGCAAATTCTTACCAATTATTTGACAAATAAAAGCATCAAATATTCTTTAAAAAAAAAATAGCAGCCTCCTGATTCAATTTGATCACCCAAAACGAAAAATGGTTTCAATCGATGGTAAAACACCCTTACCCTTATATTCTAAAATTTAAATAGCCTGATATAATCAAATAGTCAACTTGCACTTATAAGCAGTGTAGTGCCACAATGGAAGATGTTCTTCTATTGACCGTAGGCCAAAAAAAAAAAAAAAAATCCTACGTAAACAAGTGTATATTCTATATTTAGCTGTGATATTCAAATGCTATACCAAAAGTAGGTGGTATATGAATAAATTACAAGATATTAATTAGCAAAATTAAATAAATAAAAAACCTCTTGCCGCTCTATGATACGTCTCCATGCACCGTGCATGGGATAAAGATGTTTTGTTCGTCCACTTTGTTTCTCTGTGCAAATCATTCACAACTCATCTCTACTTCTTCTTATTGTAGATTGATGGGCCTAAGCGAATAACGAGCTATAATGTCAGTGAAAAACATCGCTTGAGCTCAACAACTTAAATGATAGTATTGGCGGCACTATCAAGGTGAGTGACTCCATACACAAGTGAACATTTACTTCTAGTAGTTGGGACCCTTTATTAATATGTATCTGCTTTGGTGTTGGTAGTTCACGATTTAATTCGATTTTCAATATCTGAACATAGCAATTATCAAGAATTGTGTTATATCAACGCCATGCTCCAAACGGTAGTTCGACTTCATAAATGTGAAAGCTAACATGAGACTTCCATTCTGTCCTATGTGTCATTCAAACTTCTTCAATATGAACACTAATATTAAGTTCATCATGTTAAAATGGTCACCATATAATGATTATATATCTAGTCTCAAATTTGTATAAATTATTTTACGAATAACAGTAACAAATATTCTTAAAAATACTAGCAACCTATTATTTCGTTCAATCACCCTAAACAAAAAATCATTTTTATCGATGGTAAAATATACTTACCCACATAATCAAAAATTTATATAGCTCGATATAATCAAATAGTCCGCATGCACCTATAAATAGTGTATTGCCACAATGGAAGTTGTTCTTCCATTGACCGCGGACGTAATAAAAAATCTAATTTAAGAGGTATACATTCGATATGAAGCTGCAACATTCAATTTGCTATACCAAAAAATCTAATTTAATTTTGAATATCTGAATTTTGATGATACAAGATAAAAATTTCCCAATTCATCATTCAATACTTAAGCGGAATTACTCGCAAATTTGAATTGGTTGAGTTATAAATAGCCCAACTGAGTTTTTAATGCGTGCATTTGCTGCAAAAGATGATGCCTAAAATGAAAGAATGGAGTTTGTGACAAAGATTAATTAAAATATTACAAGTTCTACCACAACCGTGACACATACTGCAATTGTTACAATTTGATCTCTATCTTGGTCTATCTCGGCACAATGGGCAACACCTTTCTAGGGATCTACAACCTGTGGTGTCCAAGCACTTCAAAGACTCGAAGTTATTGAGGCCTTCCATGACTCTTAGGTGAGGACAATCTTTCAGTTCGACACATCTTAGATTCTTCAACTTGCGTAGGTTGCATAATCTTTCAATTGAATCACAGTAAAAAACTTATAGGTGCAACAAAGATCCCGATTCCCCCAAACCTTAAACCTCAATAACTCTTTCTAATTAAGACAGCTCCAAAGAGTGTACATTCTTCAAGCACGATAGATAAGGTGCCCTTGTGAGGCATTCACAATTCCCTCAACTTCACCAAGCCTTCCAAGAGGATTCATCGTTAACGAGAGCCGGCGGGTGTTGCATCTCCGACAATGCCCACTTTATTTGACAAATTGTAATGAAGATAAAATCCATGAGAGTTGTGCTCAATTTCCCTATTAATCTTAAAAGTTAAGCCCGTGACCCAAAACTTCTACTGTTAAATTTTAATTGATCATGCCTCATCATTTGAATGTAAACTTTCATGGAACTAGTTTCGCATTCTTAACATCTTAATTCTTTTTTCAAATGAATAAACATGTATAATGTGAGATTAAGGTTAAAATTTAAATTAGTGATAGTTTCTAGTATAGAAGAAATATTCAACAAAACTTCCCAGGAATTAAAAAGAAAAAAGGAAGGGTGGCTCAGCTCCCAAATTTAGATCGTTAAGCTACCAAAATCAACTTCAAATGGAAACTGAGAAGAAAAAATCTAAGCGTCGCAACTAATAGATTTTTAAAAGAATGTAATATAAAAAATTGTGTGTTTCCTCTAATTATCCGATGTGTGTGAAATGGAAGGACCGTTGCACTTGATGAAGATTCATTGGATGCTCAAAGAGTCCTATACATTCCATTGATCACTAAGAAACACTTGTGTATTAATCCTGTGAACACACTTGGGTTTTGAGCTACATAATGCAACTCTATCGAGAGAAACGGAAGGTTCATGGAAGGTGCCCTTCCCATTTTTTGTATAGAAATTACTGATTATATTCATCATTTTATATTAGAAACTCACCTTAAGAGTTCTAAAAGAATCCAATTTTATTGATTGATCACACCTCGTTAACGGATTCAGTGAATATAAAGTGTATATGTATGTAAATTATATGAATCATTAGCTCTGTACCAATATTGCAGGCGCTCAATAATGTCAGCCTATTCCATGGACTCTATGGATCTCTCGCTATTCCATGGTTGAGCCTAACTACCTCTCTATCTCTCTTTAACCTATCCTTGCTAATGACCTCAACGTAATGACCCTCTTATGTGTCTCACCCTCCCTAACACGTCCGCCATCGTTGCTCTGACGCTGCTCTCTCTCTCTCTCTCTCTCTCTCTCTCTAAAACGCAGAGGAGGACGACTTGGAGAAGGATGACAGAACAAAGTGAGGATAAGGATTAACCAGGGTGGAGTTAAAATGTTGGAAGATACGCAGAAGTTTGGAAAGATTTGATTAGATCAAATCATAGGGATTTTATTGAATCAATTAAAATCAAATCTAATATGTACATTGTATCCTTTCATTTTTCTTCTACACATACTTTGTAATATAATGTAGCTCTGTACATTGAATGAATTTAGAGAAATACACAGAAATTCCTACACTTCTTCCTCTCAATTTACCTTTCCCTTCATATTTTGACATGGTATCAGAGCTCCAAAGTCTCCAACATTGCTTCCGCTCCATCTCTGTTGATTGCCTAGAGGAACCCTATCCTGCAAAAGGGCTGCCGAGAGGAATCAAAGTTTTTTTTTTCTGAAGGGAAATTTTGTCAAACATGAGCCAACCAGATAACCTCACCTCCACTCCAAATGAAGCAATATCGATGACCCCACAGACTTCCAGTGCTATTTCCGTGGCCGAACAACAATTCGGTCAGATCCAAAATTAACATGCGTATTGGCAGAATGCGCCGGCTCAGTTTAATCTGGGTCATCCATTTTCGGCGTATCCCTACCAATGGATGCCATATCCATGGATCCCAGGGATGAATCCAGTCACATCATTGCCGGGTCTTCAGAGTAAAGTGCTGAGCGACGGAGGTCTACCAGCCAACATTGGGGCAAACTCGACCATCGGCCCGGAGCAGACGGGCGGATTAAATCATTCTGGAACAGGATCTTAGGGGCAATTTGGTGCGGGACTACAGGGACAATCCACCAACTCTTACCAGGGAATACCACCTGGTTTTCTTCCTTTTCCTTTCGCGGCCACCATGGGTCGACCAGAGCCCGGCGACGCGCTTTATGTCTCCACTTCCGACGGACCGGAGTTGCGGCTCATCAGCCACCCTCTCACGGGTCTAGAGAATTACTCAACCTGGGTGCGGGAATTTCGGCGAGCCCTAGTCACAAAAGACAAAGAAGGGTTCATTGACGAGACCGTTCCGATCCCAACCGATGAGAAAATGGGAAAACCGTGGAGAAAATGCAACCAATTGGTTAGAACATTGATCGGCAACTTCATCAACCCAGAAATCGCGGTTGGGTTACCACCCACAGAAGATTAAAAAATAATTTGGGATAGCATCCGAGAATTGTACGCAAATTGGATAGGGCAAAAAAATTTCCGCTCCACCAAGCACTCAGCGAACTGAAGCAAGGAAACACATTGGTGACGACGTGCTTCAACAGGCTTTCAGCACTCTGGAACGAGTTGGAAGCCGCTGAAGAAAAACTGGAAGGGTTCGAATCAACCCTCTAGCAGTATAAGGCTATGAAAGACAGGGAGAAAGCGACTCGTTTCTTACTCACTTTGAATGATTCGTATCTCACCTTTCGATCGCAGATCCTGGCGATGGAACCAGCACCAACCCTCGGCCGTATCTTCCAGCTTGCGGTACAAGAGGAGAATCAAAGGCTTGCTTCGTCGGACAGCAAGATCTCCGAAACCCTAGTGCTGGTGGCAAGGGTGGAGAAGGAGAAAACCCTAGAAAGAAAGGGGCAAGAGAACAGAGAGCAGCTAGGGTTTGCGGAAAACTAAGGGCAGCTAGGGTTCGCGGATCAAAAGCCATATAAATGAGGCAGCTCGAACGGCTCAGATCGGATGCCGCGATCCGACGGCTCCAGAGGCGCACGAGCTTCGGCTGATCTGGACGGTGGAGATGCGTCCATTTTAAGAGGATCCAACGGTCCTCAAAATCCGAAAGGATATGGGCCAAATTTGAAGAATAAAGGCAAATTATTTTGCGATTTTTGCAAGCGGCCCTACCACACTATCAACAACTGCTGGAAATTACATGGCAGGCCTGGAGAAAAAGAAAAAAAGGGGGAGAGAAATATCTACAGCAGCCTATCAAATTTCAGGATCGATGAATTCTACCAATCAGCCTATTACACATGGGGAATATCAACAACCTATGCAGGCCTTGCAAAAATTGGATGTCCAGAAAAGGGGGAGCAGCTTTACAGGTATTTCTTATTGCCTGGCAAGCATTATTTCTAGAAATACCTGGATTATAGACTTAGGAACCAGTGATCATATAGCATGTGATAGAAGATTATTTTCTGCTATTAATGAAGAGTTAGAAAATCCTATCACTGTGCAATTACCCAATGGAAATGCTGCCTATGTCACTACAATAGGAACAGTCGAACTTAACTCCCATATTGTCCTTACCAATGTCCTTTATATGCCGGATTTCCAATTTAATCTCATTTCAGTGTCTAGAGCCTGTAAGGAAAACTCTTGTTAAGTTCTTTTCAACATTGATACCTGTCTGTTTCAGGCCCTTTCAACTGGGACACTAAGGCCGTGTTTGGTAACCATCCAAACAGGGCCAAATTCTGATTCTTTGTTCCCAGAATCAATTTGGGCCTAAAATCGCGTTTGGTAAAATTTTTGTTCCCAGGAACAAATCGGGAATAGAATCAAGAACCAAAAAAAAGTTGATTCTTCTTCCGGGAATGAATTTGAGAATCAAAATCAAGAGCTTTTTTTCTTCCCTTCGGCCATTTCGCAACCGCCGTCCACCACCGCCCGCCGCCGTCCGCCGCCGCCACCGGCCGCCGTCCGCCGCCGCCAGCCGCCGGTCCGGCGAGCTCGCCAGACCAGGGCGAGGTCCGGCGAGCTCGCCGGGGAGGCAAGCCCGCCCACCGGCGAGCTTGTCAAGGCTTGCCTAGCCACCGGCGAGGCTCGGCCTCCCAAATCGATGAGGCTAGGCGGGGGGGCCGGGCAAGCCTCGCAACACCCGGCCCCCCATCGGTGGCCACGCGAGGCTCGCCCGGCCCGCCGGTGGCCGGCAAGCCTCGCCCAACCCCGGCGAGGCCGGCCGGCCACGAGGCGGGGCTCCGCCGCCGATTTGGCGAGGCCGAGTCTCGACGGAGCTAGGCGAGCCTCGCCTAGCCGCCGGCGAGGCTCGGCGGACGAGGGCTAGCCTCGCCGAGGGCTAGCGACGCTCCGGTGAGGTCGCCGGCCCTCGTTTGGCCGGTCGCCGGTCCGGTGATCGGCCAAAAGAAGAAGAAGAAGATGAGAAAAAGGAAAAAAAAAAAGAAAAAAAAAAAAAAAAAAAAAGAAAAAAAGAAAAAAGAAAGGGAAAAGGAAAAGAAAAAAATGAAAAAATGAAAAAAGAAAAGAAAAAAAAAAAAAAAAAGTAAAAAATTATTTAAAAATTAAAAGAAATTGATTTGGAAAGAATTAATGAGCACGGTACCAAACGCAATTCTATTCCGAGAATCGAAATTTTGGACAATTACCAAACGGTTTAAAATGCTTAGGCCCTGTTTGGTAACCATCCAAACAGGGCCAAATTCTGATTCTTTGTTCCCGGAATCAGTTTCGGCCTAGAATCGCGTTTGGTAAAATTTTTGTTCCCGGGAACAAATTTGTTCCCGGGAACAGATTGGGAATAGAATCAAGAACCAAAAAAACAGTTGATTCTTGTTCCGGGAACGAATTTGATAATCAAAATCAAGAAATTTTCTTCTTCCCTTCGGCCAATCTCGCGACCGCCGTCCACCACCGCCCGCCACCGTCCACCGTCCACCACCGCCGTCCGCCGTCGCCGCCCCCGCCAAGATCGGCCGCCGGCCGCCGCCGCCGGTCCGGCGAGCTCACCGGAGGCTCGCCGGACCAAGGCGAGGTCCAGCCGAGCTCGCCGGAGGCAAGCCCGGCCCACCGGCGAGCTCGCCGGAGGCTTGCCCGGCCCACCGGAGAGGCTCGGCCTCCCAGATCCGGCGAGGCCGAGCCTTGTCGGTGGCCGGGCGGGCCTCGCCGGGGCTAGGCGAGGCCTCGCGGGGGCCGAGCGAGGCCTCGCCTCGGCCACCGGCGAGGCCGGGGGTGGGCCGGGCAAGCCTCGCAACGCCCAGCCCCCACCGATGGCCGGGCGAGGCTTGCTCGGCCACGGCGAGGCTCGCCCGGCCCCGCCGGTGGCCCGGCGGCCTCGCCCAACCCCGACAAGGCCGGCTGGCCATTGGCGAGGCTCGGCCGACGAGGGGCGGCGACGCCGGTGAGGTTGCCGGCCGAGGAAGAAGAAGAAGAAGAAGGTAAGAAAAATAAAAGAAAAAAAGGAAAAAAAGGAAAATGAAAAAAAAAAAAAAAGGAAAATGAAAAGGAAAATGAAAAGAAAAAATGAAAAAATGAAAAAAAGAAAAAGAAGGAAAAAAAGTAGAAAAATTATTTAAAAATTAAAAGAAATTGATTTGGAATAGAATTAATGAACACGGTACCAAACGCAATTCTATTCCGAATCGAAATTTTGGACGTTTCCAAACGGCTTAAAATGCTTAGAATCGGTTCTCGGGAGAACGAGAATTAAAAAGAATCAGTTCTGATCAGAATCTACTCCCGGGAATAGAATCGTTACCAAACGCGCCTTTAGAATCGGTTCAGGAATGAATAAAAAGAATCGGTTCGATCGAATCTACTCCCGGAATGAATCGTTACCAAACGCTCCCTAATGGGTTGGGGTAGTCTCTCTGAAGGATTGTTTTTCTGGAAAAGCTTGCTTGCAAATTTTAACTTTTCTTATAATATGAAATTATTGTGTAACTCGGCTTCCAATGATAGAAATTTCCTTATGCACTCCATAATGGGTCATAGCTCTCATTTTTCTTATCCTCAATGTCGAATTTGCTTGCTTGCGAAGCAATCACGCAATCTTTTCCCTTTAAGTCAAAGTCGTTCGACAAATATTCTTTCCTTACTACATATTGATGTCTGGGGACCCTACCATACAGTAAATCATGATGGATCTCGGTTTTTCCTTACCATTGTGGATGATCATTCCAGAGCCACCTAGATTTTTCTGATGCAGTCTAAAAGTCAAGTTGTGTCCAACTTAAAGACCTTTCTTTCCCTATCCAAAACCTAGTTTGGGAAACCTGTGCAAAAAATAAGGACAAACAATGGGAAGGAATTTTTTAATCATGAATGTGTGGATCTCCTTTCCTCACAAGGGATTTTACATGAGAGCTCCTGTATTTATACACCGCAACAAAATGGAGTGGTAGAAAGGAAACATCGTCATCTCTTGGTGGTTGCCAGAGCTTTAAAATTTCAAGCTTCTATTCCAGATATTTTTTTGGGGGATTGCATATTGACTGCTGCTTATTTAATAAATCGAATGCCGACCAAAGTTCTGGATGGACAATCTCCATTCTAGATACTCTTTGGAAAGAAGCCTGAATTGAGCCACTTGAGAGTTTTTGGCTGTCTGTGCTATGCTGGAATTGTCGAGCCCAAAGATAAGATGGGTCCACGTGCTCGCCACTACATCTTCATGGGATATTTTACCTTACAAAAGGGATATTGGATTTTTGATCCGAGTATAGGAGAATTTTCTGTCAGCAGGGATATTATATTCCAAGAAACTATTTTTGCTTTTGCCCACCAGAATAAAAGTGGCACTAAACCAGGGCATTCTCCAACCTATTCTGCTGAAGATAGATCTGCAAGTTCCGGGTATATATTTCTTCCTCCGTTAATGGATACACAAGGTGTTTCCAACTCCACTATCAGCACAACACCTTTAGAGGAAGTCCAGGATGAAAGACTGAATGATGATGAGATCCCTGAAGATCTACCTACTTCAGACTCATTTCCAGTGGAAATTCCAGACAATGCTACGTCTTCAGAAGATGATCGACCCAGACGTTCTGGACGTGCTACTCGACCACCTACCTAGACTAAAGACTATATATGTGGAGTCAGGAATTCACCAGGTATTCCTTTTCCAATCTCATCTTATGTTTCCTTCGATTGTTTGTCCCCAATGCATCAATGTTGCATTGCTCGTATTTCTGAAGAACAAGAACCATCCAACTTCCATGAGGCAAGCACTGATCCACTATGGCAAACAGCAATGGAGGCAGAATTGAAGGCCCTCATGGATAACCATACATGGGATCTTGTTCCCTTACCTCCACATCGTAAAGCAATCGGATGTAAATGGGTCTACAAGATCAAATATCGAACAGATGGGTCGATTGAATGATACAAGGCACGACTGGTGGCTAAAGGCTTCACACAGAAGGAGGGTTTCGATTATCACGAGACTTTTTCCCCCATGGCCAAGGATGTCACAGTTCGATCTTTTCTCTCTATAGCAGCTTCTCAAGACTAGTCGTTACATCAGATGGATGTTCATAATGCCTTTCTCCATGGTGATTTAGACGAGGAGATATATATGGAAATACCTCAAGGTTTACGGAGACAGGGGAAGAATAAAGTATGTCGTCTCCGCAAATCCTTATACGAACTCAAGCAAGCATCCAGACAGTGGTATGCGAAATTTGCTGAATCACTAATAGCTGCTAGTTTTCAAGAATCCAGATTTGATTATGTTGTTTTCACATGGACTCAAGGTATGTCATCTATCTACTTGATGATATATGTAGATGACATACTCATTATGGGAAACGATGAAATAGCTATCAAAGGCCTTAAAGGATACCTGCATTCTACTTTTCATATTAAAGATCTGGGATCACCAAAGTATTTTCTTGGGATTGAAATTGCTCGATCTAGCCAAGGAATCTCTCTCAGTCAGAGAAAATTTGCATTGGAGATCATTTCAGAAGCAGGATTATCTAGGTGTAAGCCAGCTGTGGTACCGATTGAGCAAAATGTCAAACTAACAACCGCTGATTATGATGCTGAAGTATCTCAGGAGGCAGATGCTATTCTCAAGGATCCCTTGGGCTATCAGAAGCTTGTCGGGAAGCTCATATATTTAACTATGACAAGACCAGACATAAGTTACGTTGTGCAGACACTAAGTCGGTTCATGCATAAGCCAAAACAGTCTCATATGAATGCCGCGCTGAAGGTCGTGAGGTACTTGAAGAAATGTCCTGGTCTTGGGATTCTTATCTCTAGGAAGTGTGACATGAAAATGACTGCATATTGCGACTCAGACTATGCAACTTGTCCCATGAGCAGAAGATCGATAACCGGTTTTTGTATCAAATTGGGGGATTCTTTACTTTCCTGGAGAACAAAGAAACAACCAACTATCTCGTTGTCTTTGGCAGAGGCGGAATATCGAGCCATGGCCAAAACCACATGTGAAATAGTGTGGTTGAGAGGGTTACTTCAGGATCTTGGAGTACAGGTCAAGGGACCAACAAGATTGTTCTGTGACAATGATGCAGCCCTCAAACTTGCATCCAATCCTATCGTGCATGAGAGAACAAAGCACATTGAAGTAGATTGTCATTTCACCCGGGAGAAAATCCAGGAAGGGATGATTGAGACACAAGGGATTGGAACACAAGAACAACCGACAGATGTCTTCACCAAACCTCTGTGTCAAAGACAGCATGTGTATCTCCTGAGCAAGCTAGGCATCTTGGACATCTACAAGCCACCAGCTTGAGGGGGAGTGTTGGAAGATACGCAAAAGTTTGAAAAGATTTGATTAGATCAAATCATAGGGATTTTATCGAATCAATTAAAATCAGATCTAATCTGTATATTGTATCCTTTCCTTTTTCTTCTACACATACTTTGTAATATAATGTAGCTCTGTACATTGAATGAATTCAGAGAAATACACAGAAATTCCTACACTTCTTCCTCTCGATTTACCTTTCCCTTCATATTTTGACATAAAAGTTGCTTTTCGGTCATCTACGGTCACTTGGCAATTGTTAAAAGCTTCATGTTAATGTCAACCGCAAGCTGCAGATGAGACGTACGGCCTGGTACATCGTGGGTCACGTTGCAATTGTCGGAGGTTCTTGTTACGTCAACCTCACGCCCGAGGGACCATTGCCGCCACCGTATTGTCCTTTCTCTCTTTCTACAAATTGTCCTTTCCCGCTTCAAGTTAACATGTCTACAACCATATATGATTAAATATCTGGTCCCAAATTCGTATAAATTATTTTACGAAAGCCTACAATAAAAATACCTAGCTAAGGGCAATGTAGTTAGTGTGTGTTCTCTTCCTCATTGCCGAGGTCGAAAGTTTGAACTCTCTTGTTGCTAAAGTGTCTTAAGCGGAAGTCTTGGTGTTGGGGTCTTGGATTAACCTCCCCCGAGGTTTACATTTAAATAGCGGCCTTGGCAAGCGCCGCAGTCTTCTACCGAAGATCGGAGGGTCGTGTAATTCTCAAAGAGTGATCTCCGGCGATTTTTTGGTCAAAAAAAAAATAGCACTAAAAATTCTTTAAAAAGCAGCCCGTTAATTTGATCAGTCAACTAAAACAAAAGCAATTTTAATTGATGAGAAAACACATTTATAAATATGCCTCAAATATTAAATAACTCTATAAAATCATATAGTCATCGCGCTCGTATAATTATCACAGTGTTGCACTAGGAGCTAATATTTTATTGACTGTGGACCTAGTTAAAATTTTTAATATATTAGCCATAGCATTCGATTTTTCTTTTTGAGAGTAAGATCCACATAAAAGAGAATCGGGCCACTCCATAGAATGAAGTGGATTTTAAGAATTGGGTGAAAGGAGAGAAGGAAATAAAGACCCGAGAAATACGAAGAGAATGGTAGGGAAAGATTTTATTGTGGATCCACGAGACATTTTCCTCCAAAAAGTGAGAGGAAATAGAGGGAAATGCAAAAATGAGCGCCTTCTTCCCTAAAATGACGGGTTCAGTGGAGCCCATGATATAAAATGCATTTTCTAGACTCTCTGTCATTATGATGTGGGACATGTGACAGATGTTTGAATGAGACGAATTAAAGCTCCAAAAATATCTACAAAGGTGTCGGCAATGCTTTCATCGTAGGATCCCCAGCTTTGAAAAGAATGGTAAGGTTCATCCGAATGTACATGAACCCTAATCGGATCTCAATTAGGATGGTCAGTGAGTTGAGCTAGTTCGGACCCATGCTTCCAGGCCAAAAGGGGCTATGCCTTGGGCACTTTGGTGTCAGTTGTTGGTGAGGTGAACGAATATCTCAGCGAAGATGACAACAACTTCACTGAAAAAGTTGAGGAAGACAATGTGGACCTTTTGCTATGGTGGAAGGCCAAACAGTTGTGTTTTTCCTATTCTTTCCACGGCGGATGGCGATGTGCTCACTCCATCGGCTTCAATTATATCGTTAGAGTCCACCTTTAGTACTAGCGAACGCATTATTAGGGACCATAAGCCAACGTTGAGTTACAAGAATAAAGGATTGACTATTGCCTGCATCTCTTGGCCCATTGTTGATGTGAGCAGGCTTTACAGTGTGTCATCTAATTATCTACAACATCTATGGAATTTGCAAAAAAAAAAAATAAATGCCTCGATTTGATTATGCTCTCTCTCTCTCTCAAATGCAGATGAGGAGGAGGAAGACAGGACAAAGCAAGGTTAAGAGTTTAACCAGGCTAGAGTTAAGTTATTCTTTGCCCATCGTTGGTCACTTCACAATTTCACAGTTATTACAGCTTCATGTTATGTTGACCTCTTTTGCAGATGACAGTATGATGTATGAAGGGTCACATTACAATTTAAAGCTTGTTATTATGTCAAACCTAACGTCCAGGGACCCAGCTCCACTGTACCATCCTGTCTCTATTTTCACACGTTGTCTAGTCCAGAAAAATCCAAAGAAGAGTTAGAAGGGCACGGCCAAGCTACAGCGACCAGCATAAGTGAGATGTAAGCCCGTCTCAAGAAAGGGGACAACCTCTCTGGCTTGTCCTTGTCTGGTGCATGTGCTCGTCTGATCCTTTTCAACCTTACATACTTGTTCCAAGTAATCTTAACTGAAGCTCCAAAAATATCAACGAAGGTGTTGGCAACACTTTTGAGCGAAGGATCCTCAGCTATCTAAAATATTCCAAGGTTCTTCCTAGTGTACATGAGCCCAAATAATAGATAGATCTTAGTTAGGATGGCTAATGGGCCGTGTCAGTTAAGACCCATGCTCTTGGGCCACAAGCGGCTCACCAAAAAAAGGGCAGGCCTCAAGCACTTTGGTGTCGGTTGCTAGTGAGGTGAATGGATATTTCGGCAAAGATGACATGAGCTAGATTTGAAAAACTGAGGTAAACAATGTTGACCTTTTATAGTGGTGGAAAGCCAAAGTCTTGTGTTTTCCTAATCTTTCCACGGTGGAACATGACATGCTCGCTCCATCAATATGAACTGTGCCATCAAAATCCACCTTCACTACTAACGGATGGATTATTAGAGACATTAGGCGAAAAGGTTGAGTTACTAGAATGTGGAAAATGTCTATCGTTTGCATCTCTTGGCCTCTCCTTAATGCACACAGGTTGTACAGCATGTCATTTGATCATCTACAACATTTAAATAATCATGGAAAAAAATAAATGCATCCTTTTGATAATGCTTGACCCCAAAGAACCCAAAATTAGTTTTTGGAAAAAAAAAAAAAAATCTCCCAAATCCTAAGCCCTGCTAATTAAAAACAAGTGAGGCACTCCACCATTTCTTTGTACTAAAATTACCTTCAAGCCACACTACCTACAAAATACGCATTTTATCCGGTTGTCTCACACTATCATCCTCTATAGAAGCTTATCATCAACATTTAATTCATTGTTATGATTTTATTGCTGCAAATTCGCATCGATTGTAATTTCATGTGCTGAAATACCAAATAAAGTCCATACTTATTCAAGACAAGAAAAGGATTTTTGTGTGTATATAATTGGAAGCAAATGAAATTTCAAGGGTCAAATGCTTAGTGCCAACTACTCTACCATATATTTGCCTTTTTTTTTTCCCAGTGTGGACACAAAATTGTCTATTATTATTGTTATTGCCGAAAAAAATTATCATTAATTATGCTATCGCGCATGAAGGAAATTCTCTCGATGTCATGGTGGAAATGGAAATTCGTCGAAGTTGAGTCACAGCCCTTCATCTGGGGGCATCAACGGCAACTCAAATGTTTTTGCTGGACATTCTATTTGACGTTTCTCCAAGCCGCACCGATCTTTGGCCCCAAATAGGTGAATGTGTTTGCCATAAGATATTGGTCAAATTAATTCCGCCAAGCTATTCACATAATTATCCTAAAATGGATAATAGATTGGGAAATCAAACTTGTGACATTTGACTTGCAAATCAAGTCTTGGGCCACTTGACCAGTCATGTGGTCAGTTTTTTTGTTGAAACTTTATAAAGATTTTTTTTATTTAAACCTAGGTATTCTAGATTTTATTCTTTGCAACTAGATATTCTAGATTTCGGGATTTGATTATGTTAGCCTAAACTAACGCCCTTTTAGTACCTACTTTGATTATGCCATAGCAACATATCCAAAGGAAATATGAGATTCGCCTTAACCATTCTAGAACAGAAAAGTAACACTTAAAATATTGAAATGTGCAATCAATTATAATCGCAAATGATACCATACGATATTGTTCCTAAAAAATAAAAAAATCAATGCAAAACAAAGAACCATATTTTTGGTTCCATTCTTTTTAGAAATTTTCAATTTTTGAATCTTTTTGGATTTTATAGGATTTACTAAATTTTTATGCTTTTTCTGAATTTTCAAATTTTTAAATGTTCTTTCGAATATATTTTTTAATGACTTTTTCGGATTTTAAAATTTTTTAATTATTTTCTAAAATTCTAATTTTTTGTTATTTTAGAATTTTCTAAATTATTTATTCATTTTTTTCTAATTTTTTAAAATTTTGTATACTTTGTGAATTTTTAATTTTTTTTACTTATTATAATTATTATTATTCTTCGGGGAATGGGTTCGGACCGTAAATCCGATCCGACCCAGTGACCCAACTCGTACACCGGATATGAACCAATCGGATTTAGAAAACGAATTTTTTAAATATATTTTGAATTTTTTGAATTTTTTTATTGGATTTTTATTTTTTATTTTTTTCTCTTTTGTCTTTTTCCTTATTAAATCCTTTTCTATTGCACTTCTTCTTCTTCCCCTTTTATTCCCCGAGGCCATTTTTTCACTCCGAACCTTCGTGTTCTTCTCCATTTTTTGAACCCGTACAACTAGATGCCATCTACGGACACCGGAGCTCACACCACTACACACCATCACCAGATTACATCTCCGGCCGTCGCCGTCTACCTATTTATCGCCGGCCACGGCCGAACCAAGTTCGGTTTTGCATGGCCATTAACGAATATCAAAAGATGGGCCGTGAAATCAAGCAAAAACATAGCAAAAAACGAAGAAAGCAGACGTGCGTCAACAATATATGCGTGATCAAGCCTCGAACTAAATTTTTAACGCCGATCGGATAACATGGATTTCGGTGCATCATTCGAGCATTTTGTCGAACACATGTTGTGCAGCTACGAGAGCAGGTTTTTGATTCAGCTTTGACACTTTTTTCCTACCATAACACGACGCGGCAGGTTCCATTATCTCGCACGAATATATCTCGCTTTCGCAGGGTTGAGCAGCGAGTACATCGATTAAGATTCATAGGTTCCTTTCTCATAGCTCGCTCACGGGCATTTCTTCGGTGACCGTCACCGTACCTTCTCTCCTCCTCGCGTCACAGACGCTCTTCTCACGAGCGCGTGCGCGCGCAAGAAGAAAGAGTGACGGGCTGGGCTTATTTTTTAGGCTCTGGTGGGCCAAAGAAAAGAAGGAAAATGGGCCAAACCCATGTTTGAATTGAAATTGAGACACTCACATAAGTTCTTCGCTTCTGAATGGGAAGCCCGGTTAAGGGGTGAGCTGAAAATAACCAAGTGGGCTAGACACGCCGGCCCACGCGACTTCATTTTTCATCATTCATTCATTTTATTTGATCCATTTTTATTCATTATTCTTTTTTTTCCTTTTTTAAAAATCTTTTATAATTTTTTATGTTTTTTTTGAAATAAATGGATATTTAGAACGTCGATAAAAATGCGGATGTCAATAGAACGTTTTAGTCAACTCAATCCCTTTGATGCAAAAGAGCTATGCAAGTGATATTGACTCCAGAGTTCCCTTCTTCCCTTGGAATTGGACAAGTCAGCCATTTGAGTCTTATTTGTTACCGAGAGAAAGCCAGCCTCAATCACTGAGATTTCTTTTGCATCTCTTACCTCTATTTTCTACACTTGGTATTTGTTTTCAGGAAATTACATGATTTTTTTTTCCAAAACAATAAACAACTCGAGTCGAAATGCAAGAAACTGAAATCCCAAGCAAATTGAAAGTATAGGTGAAAAATTGAATAGGGAATCCAGACTTGTACTGAAATCGACAACGTATTTAGAGAAAACTAAATGGGAACAATAAAATTTGTGGATGCCGAGTACAAGTTACTTCATTTATCTCAAGTTACTGCTCTATTTAAGATTTCACTAACTATATGAAAAGAATTACCAACAGGAATAGATTTGCTAGAGAAAATCATTGAGGTCTAACAAATCGGACGCCCTTGGAAGCCAAAGCTTTAAAATGTCGTCTTGCATGTGGTGAACTAGAATATTATCTTTAGAAGAAATAGATTATTATTTTAATCTATGATTCAAGTGCACGGATGGCCTTGGCTGTCCCCCTCCCCTCCTTGCCGAGACGATAATGTGCCTTCAAGTTGGGAAGCCACCCGCGGAAGCAAGTTTTCTTAGCTCATCATGTCGCATGCCTGTCTACCCATAAACACAAGAAAGCAGCATTGAGTGCTGTTCTACAATCAATTCTCATAGTTGAGACTCATTCAGCAACAACTAAACTTGTATATTTCCGATATAAGGATGGTAATTGTCTCGAATGTTAGAATAGCCACACACGAACATCTTAGATTGATATAGATAACATAATTCCTAGTAAATTAAGCCAACATAGGATGTTCAAATTCTCAGTCATGAGAGACCACTGGCCGTGATGGATTCGCTGGGTAAGCTTCAGTCCTTTGAGGGAAGCTTAAGAGTTCGAAGCCCTTGCAACGCAAGTTGCAAGGGGGCTGGCAGGCTATTAGGTGATTGATGTGTTGTGGCACCCCTCGACGGCCCCTGATCTGCTAGGGTCACCATAACCTGCCTATCGCTTTCTCTCAAAAGATATTTGTTACTTGTCTTTTATTAAAAAAAAAGAAAAAAAAAGGGTGGTTTAAAGAAGGACTGAGGTCTTTAGGCAATTTTTTTTTTTTTGAAAATGGTCCCAGCGCAACTTATTAGCGGAAGCATAATTTAGTCTCACCATCTCTCCCTCCAATAACCATAATGCATTACACACCAACTACGCACCATAAGAAAGGACAAGGCCGAACCACTTTTACTTATATATTTTCATGATGAATTTCTCGAGTTGGTACAACCAAAAAGAAAGCCAAGACTTTTAACTACACTTGGCCACAACCCAAAAGATATCTCGACCCCTATAACGATCACGTGTCATCCTCCATCTATCAGTGTCGGCTACTCTAAAAAAGAAACGTCAGCTCTCTACTCCTCACGCGGCCATCACACCCATCCTGGCGCGTCGGGCGGTGGTGGTAGCAATATCCCCCAAATCACTCCATCTCGGCGGACGTGGACCGACAAAAACTCCTGAATGACCAAGCCCCCAGCCAAGCCCACATCGTACATGACCAGCACACGAGCTCGCACAAACGTCAGACCAGGGATGATAACGCAATCAATCTCCGAACACTCTACCTCCACGTCAGATGGGAGGCCATAAAAGGTACCCCGCGTGATCGGAGAGAGCGGCATCTTCCTAATCTGAAATGTTGATCTCCGAAGGGGTGAGTACAGCCACTCAGCAAGTAAAAGATCCAATAAACTACTCAATGCATCACACAATACAATCACAACATCATAACATAGTATATATCATCCATGCATCCAAGCGTAACTTTCCTTGCAGCCATGCATATGTCATCATACCATATGTGCATACATCCTCATGCACTCATCACCATGCTTTCATACATATGCCATCATGCCATAGATGTACATACAACCATGCACACTTCATCATCAATCATCCACACATATACCATGCCTCATGTACGCATACCATCATGCCATAGGTGCACATACAACCATGCACTCATATACATCATATCATATAGCCATGCATACATGTCACCATACCATGCATGATTCAATTTCCACATTTTATCTTTCAATTTGATCACCACATCTTTCTTTCCCGGGATCAGTAATTGCATCCCACATTATCACTCGCACCCCAACTTGGCATCACGAGAAAACCTCTGGCACACACCACCGGGCATCCGGCATCCCCACATTTCGGGCATCTTGTATCCCAACTGGTATCACGAGGCATCCCCCCGGGCACAATCCTCCGAGGCTTCCGGCACCCAACCGTTCCGAGCATCTTGAAACTCCCGAGGACATCCGGGCATGTATCACAATACAACCGGGCATCCGGCACCCCCCATCTCGGGCATCCTGACACTCCTAGGGCATTATCGGCCCACCTCCAACAATTTCCTCATTCATCATAATTCATATTCACCAATTTATGTCTCACAATCAACATAGCACATGATGTAATGGCAACAAAGTCACATTCAGCATTTGATACTATATACAATGCCAAATATCATCATGTGCTCAGCAAGATTCAATAACCTCAATCAATATAATTCATAGGGCTTATCCAAGACAGAATAATCATAAATTACAGCATTTGAAATTCGCACAATACAGTTTGCACAGTTTTAGAAAATATTTCCATTAAATACCCAAATGACCTTTAAAAATTATGGAATTCGAACATGTGATAGTCAAGACATAATGACAGATATTGCATGAAGAACACCACACCAAAAGACCCTCATACAATTCGGTATAGACCATGCATCACAGCATTACTATTCTAACAATACAGCTTGCACAGTTTTTGAAACATTTTCAGTTAAATAGGCAAATGAACTTCAAAAATTATGAAATTTGAATATGTTACAGCGAAGACATAAAGAAAGATAATTCATGAAGAACACTTTGCCGAAAGAGCTTCATAAAAAATGATATGACCCATGCATTGAAACTGAATAAGTCCGAACGCATCAGATTACACGGTTTTTGAAATATCTTCGATTAAATACCCTAATGACCTTCAAAATTCATGAAATTCGACTATGTTATAGTAAAGATCCTAAGGTAGGTTTTTCATGAAGAAATAAAAGTCAAATTAGTTCTAGGTGATTTAATATAGACGGTTAAAGCTTCTGTTTCAAGACCGAAGTTTCCAGATCTGACTACTTCCGAAAAACCACGATTTCACCTATCTATTCTTGTTAGTTTTCTCTAAATTTTTGATCAGGATGTTCTTTACATCTTTGGTTAAGAAATCGAAGTGAAATTTCAACAAAAAGATAGCCTTACAGTCCATGCATTCCTCAAAGGTAGTTACCAAATTCTACAGATTTAGTCTCTCCGAAAAATAAAGATTTCACCCACTTATTCTTGTTCGTTTTGTCCCAAATTTGAGTATGTTATATTTCAAGAAGTCCTTAACAACTTTCATTTAGAAGTCACGGCCAAAATCCAACTCGAACAACACATGCAAGCCAATAGAACATCCAAGGTCGAACTGTTTCCTCAAGAACAGTTTAGGGGGTGCATGATAAAAATTATTTCTGTTCCGAAATGATTTTTTCTGTTCTGCACCAATTTCGGAACAGAAACTTGTTTGATAACGCTTATCAAATTTTCTATTTGGAACAGATTTCTATTCCGAAATAGAAATGGAGGAGAAATCGAAGTAGAAATTTTCTATTTCTGATTTCTTCCGTAAATCAATTTCGATTTCTCCCAACCCTAATTTCACTATTTTCTCCCTCGTACGCCTCTTCTCCACCTCCTCATCCGCCTCTTCTCTACCTCCTCCTCCTCCTCCGCCTCGGCCTCTCCTCCTCCTCCTCCTCCTCCGCCTCTACTCCGCCTCTCCTCCCCCGCCGCCTCCTCCTCCTCCTCCGCCTCTCCTCCGCCTCCTCCTCCTCCTCCTTCTCTCGCTCCACCTCTCGCTCCGCCTCCTCCTCCTCCTCCGCCTCTCCTCCGCCTCCGCTCCACCTCTCGCTCCACCCTCCTCCGCCCTCGCTCCGCCTCTCCTCGCCTCCTCCTCCTCCTCCACCCTCCTCCGCCCTCGCTCCGCCTCGCTCCGCCTCGCTCCACCTCTCCTCCGCCTCGCTCCGCCTCTCCTCTCGCCTCCTCCTCCTCCTCCACCTCTCCTCCGCCTCTGCTCCGCCGCCTCCTCCTCCTCCGCTCCGCCTCCTCCTCCTCCTCCACCTCTCCTCCGCCTCTCGCTCCACCTCTCCTCCGCCTCCTCCTCCTCCTCCGCCTCTCCTCATCCCCTCGAGACATTGTCTCCATTGGATGCTTGGATCGTCTCCTCCATTAGACGCTCTCCGCCTCTGCTCCACCTCCTCCTCCTCCTCCTCCTCCACCTCTCCTCCGCCCTCGCTCCGCCTCCTCTCGCCTCCTCCTCCTCCTCCTCCTCCGCCTCTGCTCCGCCTCCTCCTCCTCCTCCGCTCCGCCTCCTCCTCCTCCTCCACCTCTCCTCCGCCTCTGCTCCGCCTCTCCTCAGCCTCCTCCTCCTCCTCCGCCTCTCCTCCGCCTCTCCTCATCCCCTCGAGACATTGTCTCCATTGGATGCTTGGATCGTCTCCTCCACTAGACGCTCTCGCCTCTCCTCTTGCTCATCCACATTTGGTCGCGAATCCACCCCCTCGCCGTGACCCACTATCTCGCTTGTTATCCGAGCACCCCTCGGCAAGAGATCTCGCGAATCCATATTGATCTCTTTTTTTCTATTGTGTGGAGACTATTGATAAGTATATTGTTTGACCGTAATTACCTATCTACGTGGATGCTAAAGAATTTTGTGTGAAAATTTAGAAAATTTGATATAACATCTCTTACTTTGTATTTTTTTTTTTTTTTTTTTGTAAAAAAGGGAGACTTTACTTAAAAAAAAAATCATACTTTGTATTTGGGTCAATGATTTCATAAGCATATGAAATTTGTAAGGATGTATATCTCATTTGCTCCAAAAAAAGAAAATTTTGTTTTAAGAAATAGAAATTTTATTTAGTTATCAAACGAATTTCTATTTCTGAAACAGAAATTTTGTATCGTTATCAAACAGATTTTTTTCCTCAAAAACTCGTCCAGAAATAGAAATAGAAAAATTCATTTCTGTTCCAGAAACTATTTCTGGAACAGAAATGTTGTCATGCGCCCCCTTACTAGTCTCAACATCCCTCTTGAAACTTCAACTTTTAACACCCTAAACATCCGAAATCTATCACCATTCAAGCACACATACTAGACACAACATGCAAGAGCAGATTAAGGATCCCAACTTGCCTCTAAACTGAGCAAACAGCAAGCACATGGCGACTGGACACGGCGGTGAGTGATGGACGCACGGCGGACGGTTGACGGACGATCGGCTTCCTTCTTCTTCCGCACGCTCACTCTCCCTTTCTCTCTCGATTTCTCTCTTTCTCTCGGCAACCCCTCTCTCTCTCTCTCTCTCTCCTTCTCGGTCGACACCCCCCCCTCTTCATCATCAAACCGGTTCTCTTAGCTTCTTCCCCTCAATGATGAACAATCATTGATTTTGCATGAAGGACACTTGGACAAAGGGGATTAACACTTGGCTACTTCTTCTTCCGCACGCTCACTCTCCCTTTCTCTCTCGATTTCTCTCTTTCTCTCGGCAACCCTCTCTCTCTCTCTCTCTCTCTCTCTCTCTCTCTCTCTCTCTCTCCTTCTCGGTCGACACCCCCCCCTCTTCATCATCAAACCGGTTCTCTTAGCTTCTTCCCCTCAATGATGAACAATCATTGATTTTGCATGAAGGACACTTGGACAAAGGGGATTAACACTTGGCTAAATCTTCATGCAAAAGAGTGGGCCTCTCATGGGCCGGTTCCTCCTTGGTCAACGGCCCAATGGGGCTCCATCTGGCTAGGCTTGAGGCCAGCCATGGGCCGACGGCTGCTTCCTTTCTTGGGCTTCGTGGGTTGGTCGAGAATGGGGTGAGGCAATGGGTTGGTTTGGGCTTTCAATTTTCCAGCCCATCCTCATCCTATTAATTTACCTAATCCTTAATTATATAAACACCTAATTGGGATTTATAATTCACCAAAACTTTGTGACCTATCTTAATAAATTCCAATCCATAATCCCACATGGCCAAAAATAGAATTTTTCTATCAAATAATTATTCACCAAAAGCTTGGCCAAAGTCTTAATGCAAGACATGAATTAGAGCACCCCTAAAGATTGGCAATGAATTCTAGGATGCCACATGCGTGACGCCGGGGTGGTGGTTTCTCCGCTAGCGTCACTTGTAGGTTTTCGTGGCGACTGTCAGCCAAAGTAGTTCATCCAGCCCAAAAAAAAAAAATTCTCAGTCATGGGAGCATTGAGCATAAACTCTCCATCATAATTACTAAGATTTTTTTTTTTTTAGTTTCTTTAAATTATAATTTTCTTTACTATCCTTTTTTTCTTTCTTTACGGGGGTGGCGGGGCTGCTGGCCCTCGGCCAATTATCGGTGGACTTGTCGGCCTTGTGAAGAAAACTATAAAATAAAAAGAAAGAAAAGAAAAATAAAAAAAGAAAAAACACCACATTAGGGATTACACATGAAAATAAGAAATAATTGGCTTCTTTCTTTTGAATAACTCATAGGTAGTTTTCTACATAATAGGCCTTAAGAATACTTTGTTAATAATATAACAAGCTGTAAAAATTGTTTCAGACCAAAAACGAAAGAAAATATTACTTTCAATTAAAAGAGTTCTTGCAATTTCTTACAAAGATCTATTCTTTCTTTCCACAACTCCATTTTGTTCTTGAGTGTATAAAGATGAGAAAACATGCTGAAAACCTGATTCATTACAGAATTTGGCAAAGTTTTGATTTTCAAACTCACCTCCATGGTTTGTCCTTATGCTTGTAATAACATATCATTTCTCATTCTGAACTTTCTTGGCAAACTTTGAAAAGTAAGAAAATGTTTTAGACTTACTTGCCAGAAAGTAAACCCAAGTAAATCAAGAATAATCATTCACAATTACTAGGCAATATCTTTTTCCACCAATGCTTTGAGTTTTGGTTGGTCCAAAAAGATCCATACGCAGAAGTTGCAAAACACGATTAGTAAAAACATGATTTATTGGTTTAAAAGAACTTCTAACATATTTTCCCAACACATATTGTGTGCATAAGCCAAAATTTTGATACTTTAGGTTGGGCAAACCACGAACAAGTTTCTTGGATGAGATCTTGACAATTTGCTTCATGTTGACATGGCCAAGTTTTCGATGCCAAAGAATCGCTTCATCTTAAATTGATATTAGATATTGAGATTTTTCTGGTTTTATATTCATAAGATAAATATTATCATGTCTTTGTCTAGTAAAGGATTGAAAAAGGTCTTTACTAGTTTCCGAACATATTCCTTCTTGAAAATTGATTTTGAATCTAGTGTAGCACAATTAGCTAATGCTGAGAAGATTGTAGTTTAGTCTTTCCACTAAAGAGACATTATTGATTGTGAGACTTCCAATCTTTATAGTTTCACACCCTACAATTCTTTCTTTGACGTTTCCACCAAAAAAGACTTTTCCACCATTTATTTGCACAAGTTTTATAAAACAACTTGAATGTCCAATCATGTGTCTCGAACAGCCACTATCTAGATACCATTTAACCTTTTTATTGATAGTGACCTGCAATTAAAAAAAAAAGCTCAAGCTTCCTTTGATATCTACATTTTCTTGGGTCTAGGGGAGTTAGTACAATATACAGTCTTTGCACATTCCTTCTTAACAAGTCTCCAAACCATAAGACATTCTTTCTTAAAATGTTTTGAGCTGTTGCATTTTGAACACTTGAGAGTACTTTGGCTAACAGGTTTTACAAAAAAAAAAATTAAAAATTGTTTATATAAAAGGTTTTTTTAGGTTTTTGTTTGATTCTTTCCTTTACTTTTAGAAAATCAATTAGAGAAACAATTTCTGAAGTCATTCCTGAGCTTGATTTATTGAAATAAGGTCTTTGTACTGAAAGAATCTTTTCCAACTTTTCAGATCCTATTGAAAACCCTTTTGAGATATTTGAAATGTCCCATTTTAAAAATGTATTTTCTTTTGAAAGAGAGTCTGCATTTTCTTTTAAAACAACAAAACTTTTGTCTAGATTTTTAAACTTTCTTTCCAAGAATTTTCCTGTTATTTAAGTGTAGGATTCTCCATTTTTAGCTCGGAAACCTTTTAAGAGAGGTTTTGAGACTAAGACAAAATTCATCAATGTATTTCAAGACATTAGTAAGAATTTTTAAATTGCTTACCTCGATTTCGCTATCTGAGTCTGAGTTTGAGTCTATCTCAGAGTCTAAGCCTGATTTTGATTTTGCCATTAGAAAAATATTGGCATAATCTTCATCACTTTCTTCGCATTCAGTATTGCTCAATGTCTCTACTTTGATTGCCTTTCTGTATTTCTCAGCTCTTCCCTTCTTTTTCTTCAACATAGGACAGTTGGGTCTGATTTGTCACTTTTTCTTGCATTCAAAACAAATCACATTTTTGTTTGCTTCATTATCCTCAGTTGATTTATTTTGAAACTTTTAAGTGCTTTGCTTCTTCCAACTGAATCTTCTTCCCTTTTTGTTCAGTATCCTATACTTCTTTATCATAAGTGCTAGCTCTTCATCGTCCATATCATCTTCAGAGTCTGTACCATCAGAATCATCATTAGATTTTAAAGCAATTGACTTTTTACCTTTAGGATCTTATTTCTCGTTGATTTGTTCCACTTCATAAAACTAAAGTTTACCAACCAGCTCGTCTACAGAAAGTGGCATGATCCTTTGAGTTTCCCTTTATTGAAGTCTTCACGTGATTTCAGTCTTTGGAGATCCACGCAGCAATTTGTTAACCTTCATTGGTCCTGAGATTGGCTGTCCTTGATACTTTAGACCGTTTACAATCTCTGTACAATGACAAAATATGTCAGTGATAAATTCTCTTGATTTCATCTTGAAGGCTTCATACTGTTTGAGTAGAATATTGATATTTATTTCTTTCATTCGATCAATTCCTTCATAAGTAATATGTAGTCTATCCCAAACTTCTTTGGCCATTTCACAAGAAGAAATTCGGTTATACTTAGTAGGAGATAAAACACAATATAAAGAGTAAATTGCTTTAGCATCAAGAGTTTGTCTTTTGGTTATTTTTTCTTGTTTCATCTCGTTAGCATCTGCAACTTCTTTTCCTCTTTCTGAAACTTATGCAACTTTAGGAATGATTCATTTTTTTTTACCACAATCCCATTCTAGAGGATTTTTCGATCTTAGGAATGCATTCATCTTGTTTTTCCATACGTTATATTCATTTCCATTAAAGTAGAGAGGTCTGGTGTTGCTCTGACCTTCAACCAACCTGAAAGCCAACATACTAGCCATAGATTTTTAACTCAAAAGTAAAAATACTTCAATTGAATGAGCACATAAGCTTTGATACCAATTGATAGGGTTAGTAAGGACACCTAAAGAGGGGTTGAATATGTGTTAAAAGAAGTTTTGCAAGACTTAATAAATTAACTCGTCTTTTGAGGATAATACATTGAAGATGTAAAAGACTATAAATAGTTATATAAAACTATGAATTAAGGTAAAGAGTTTAGGGAAAGAGAATTGAAACACAAAATTTATAGTGATTCGGCTTAGACCAAGACCAAGCTTACGTCTACTCTCCCGCATTGACAATCCACTGGCTGGATTTTACTAAGGATTAAAAGAGATTTTATAGTCTCATGTTCTTTATTCTACAGTGTAGAAACTTTACTACACTTTCTTAAGGTCTCACAAATATTTGATCTCTTTTTTGAGTACAACTTAAGCTCAGTAATTAAAATAGTAAAGAACTAGGAGTTTCAGACTTTGAAATTTTTCTTTCACGCACTCTCTCGAATAACTTGAGCGCCTTCTTTATATACTCATCCATGCCTTTATAACCATTGGCACTTTTCAAAGGAGTTCTTCCAATCTACCAATTGGACAGAATCAATCAAGGAAATTTTGAGTTATTTAAGGAATGTGATGATAGCCCACCAATCATGCTCGCCCATACAATCAGGATCTAGGTTTCCATCAATAAAACCTTCCAAGTATACTTCGCCAATCAACAGATCTGATTATCTAAATTGATTTCAATAAGACTAATTAATCGCAATATGCTATCTCCAACTGTAAGATATTCTTCAACCATACGAACCAAATCCTTAAAGATAAACTCACATTGAGTAAGTCTTCTCTTTGTCGATCTAGAAACTTTCAGTGAGGATAGACTTTAAATCTTGAGTATGGAGATCTTCAAACTTTGACAATAGAGTCTGCAAGTCTTCAGACTATACTGATGAAAACGTTTTGTCAACTTCAAAATAATAAATGAGTTTTCTCCAACACAAAGTGTAATAGCCCAAAATATTTCAAGAAAGAATGTCCTAAAGTTTGGAGACCCGTTAAGAGGGTTTGCGCAAAGATAGTGTTTAATACTAACTCCCCTAGACCCAAGAAAATGTGGTACCAAATAAAGCTTGAGTTCTTTTCTTAATCATAGGTCACTATCAAAAGAAAGATCAAATGGTATTTGGATAGTGGCTGTTCAAGGCATATAACTGGAGACTCTAGCTACTTTATAAAACTTGTTCAAATAAATGGTGGAAAAGTTTCATTTGAAGGAAATAGCAAGGGAAGAATCGTTGATTGTGGAACCATGAAGATTGAAAGCCTGACCATCAACGATGTTTCTTTGGTGGAATGACTGAATTACAATCTACTCAGCATTAATCAGCTTTGTGACACTTGATTCAAAATTAACTTCCAAGAAGGCATTTATTCGAGAACGAGTAAAGATTTCTCTCAATCTTTTACTAGATGAAGGCATGGAAAAATTTACCTCTTGAATATAAAAACAGAAAGTTCTCAGTATCTCATTTTTATTCAAGACGAAGCAAATTTATGGCATCGAAAGCTTGGTCATGTTAACATGAAGCAAATTGCCAAGATTTCATCCAAGAAACTTGTCCGTGGTCTTCCCAACCTAACTTATCAAAAATTCGATTTATGCACTCCTCGTGTTTTAGGAAAATAGGTTAGAAACTCCTTTAAACCTATAAATCAAATTTATACTAATCGAGCTTTACGGCTTTTACATATGGATCTCTTTGGATCAATCAGGACTTAAAGCATTGGTGGAAAAAGATACTTCCTAGTAATCGTGGATGATTACTCTCGTTTTACTTGGGTATATTTTCTTACAAATGAATCTTAAGTCTTCTCTCACTTTTCAAAGTTTGTTAAGAAAGTTCAGAATGAAAAATGATATGTTATTTCAAATATACGTACAGACCATGGAGATGAGTTTGAAAATCAAGATTTTGCAAAATTTTGTGATGATTCTGATTTCCAGCATGTTTTTTCTTCTCCATACACTCTAGAACAGAATGTGGTTGTGGAAAGAAAGAGCAAATCTTTGCAGGAAATGGCAATAACCCTCTTAATTGAGAGAAAAATTTCCTCTCGATTTTGGGCTGAAGCAGTTTCAACAGCCTGCTATATTATCAACAGAGTATTCTTAATGCCTTTATTAGAGAAAACTCCTTATGAAGTGTATAAAGGGAAAAAGCCAATTTATTACTTTAATGTGTTTGGTTGTAAATGTTTTGTTTTGAAAAATACAAATAATTGAATCGGGAAGTTCGAAGAAAGATCAGACAAAGGAATTTTCCTTGGCTACTCTACCTCAAGCAAAGCATATAGAGTTTTCAACAAGAAGACTCAATCTGTGGAATAATCAATAAACATCAAGTTTCAAGAATCTATGCAAAATCAACTGGATCAGACTCAACTTGAAGAATCTGAACTCACTCCAGACTTTACAAAGTCTACTTCCCCTGGAGTGGTTCAAACTTTTGAAGATCAACAATGAGCAGAATTAGAAAATTCAACAAAAGCAATAAATCAGCAGATTTTCAGACCAACCAGTAATTGGAAGTATAAATCTCGTCATCCCAAGGAACTCATCATTGACAACATTGATAAAAGAATTCGCACCAGATCCAAAAGGCGAGGAGTCCAGCACACTAGCACTTATTTCTGAGATAGAACCCAAAAGTGTAAAATAATCATTGTCTAGTGAAAGTTAGATCGAAACCATGCAAGAAGAGCTCAGACAATTCAGCATTAACAATTTTTGGGAGCTAATTATTAAACCAAAATGTAAATCTTTTATTGGAATTAAATGGGTTTTTAGGAACAAAGTGGACGAGAAAGGAAAAGTGATTAGAAACAAAGTAAAACTCGTGGCCAAAGGATATACACAAGAAGACGGGATAGACTATGATGAGACTTACGCACTAATAGTGAGATTAGAAACAATTAGACTATTATTTGTTTTTGCTTGTTATAAAAATTTTAGGTTATTCCAAATGGACATCAAAAGTACATTTCTCAATGGATTTATCCAAGAGGTCTATGTGGAACAACCCCTTGGTTTTGAAGACCCAAGAAAGCCAAACTCAGTCTATAGACTAAAGAAGGCCTTGTATGGATTAAAGCAAGCACCTCGAGCCTAATATAAAAAGTTAAGTAAATTTCTAAATCAAAATGGTTTTGAAAAGGGAAAGGTAGATACTTTGTTATTCATAAAGAAATAAGAAAAAGACTTTTTATTGATTCAAATTTATGTCGATGATACTATTTTTGGATCTTCTAATGGAAATCTATACAAAAGTTTTCTAAGTCTATGCAGAATGAATTCGAGATGAGCATGATGGGTGAATTGACTTTCTTTCTCGGATTACAAGTGAAACAATTAAAGAAATGAATTTTTTCATCAAGAAAAAATATGCAAAAGATTTCATTAAGAAGTTCGGATTGGAGAACTGCAAAAAGATATAGATACCAATGTCAAGTTCTTCAAAGCTGGATAAAGATGAAGGAAGGAAGAAAGTTGATCAGAAGCTTTACAGGAGCATTATTGATTCGCTTCTTTATCTTACTGCTTCTAGACTTGACATTTTGTTTAGTGTTTATATTTGTGCTAGATTCCAATCAAATCCTAAAGAATCTCATCTAAGTGCTGCAAAACGCATCATCAAATACGTTGCAATTACTCCAAAGCTAGGTTTGTGATATCCCAAAGAAAGAAACTTTACTCTCTTTGGATATTCAGACACAGATTTAGCAAATTGCAGAGTTGATAGAAAGAGTACTTCTGGCACTTGTCAACTGCTTGACAACAAGCTGGTGTCTTGGTTCTCAAGGCAGTAGAGTACTGTAGCTCTTTCAACAGCAGAAGTAGAGTATGTAACTCTTGGAAGTTGTTTTCAAATTTTGTGAATAAGACAACTACTTTGAAATTGAAAAATCTTGTACCGAGATCAAATGCGACAACACCAGTGCCATCAATCTCACAAAGAGTCAAATTTTTCATTTAAGGGCAAAACATATAGAGATTCGACATCATTTTATAAAAGATCATGTTCAGAATGGAGAAATCATGATTCAATTCATTGACTCGAAGAATCAATTGGCAGATATATTTATAAAACCACTGGAAAAAGGTCTATTTGAGTCTATTCGCACCAAACTGAATATTATATCTTCTACCGATTAAAGTCTGAAGGTGGTTAGACTCAGAATATCCAAAATTTACATTTGTAAGTTATTACTTCTTAAATAGAAGAAATTTAATTTTAGTATGAAGATCTTGAAAAGGTACATTGATATTCAATCGTTGTTTACATATTTTATTTTTGAAAGTTGTGTTTTTCGAAATTTTGAATTTTTGACAGTTTTCATTATTGAAAAAAAAAGTTTTGGTGTGACGGTTCATTTCCATACGACAGTTCGGATAACCCGTTTCATTTGCCTTTTACATCGTCGAGTCTTTCTTCTTCATTTACACTTTCACAAACCCTAGAATACAAAATTTCTATTTTCTCACTTTTACTCTCAAGATCGTTCTCCAAGTTTTCACCTTTCTCAAGCGAATAGGTTAGAGAAATCCTCCTCAACTGCAACAATGTCATTCGAAAGAAAGTCTTCCAGGATCACAAGCAAAGGACCATGAAGCATGCCTAAGGGTCCTACCCACTTTGACTTGAGTGGTGAAGAAGATTCTCCTCAGCAACTGCAACAGCAACATTCTATGCACCAACCAACATAAGAAGAGATCATGGAAAACGTTGAACCCGTAAGAACACTTAAACTCGAATTCCTCTTTAAACTCTACAATCAGTTAAAGCAGGATGGCACTGCTATGACTTTCATTGATGAGTTTTTGAAAGAGAGGTTATAAGAATGAGACTTAGTTTTTGAGATCAATGAAAAGGTTAGGCATTGCGTCTGAAGGTTTGGCAGATAGAACTTTTGCCAACTTTCCAGTTGATCCACAGTTTGGTTCTTTTAATCAACATGAGGTGAAGGATGACGATGGGAAGTTGTATGTAAACTTTCAGCCTAAGATGGGCGTTGCTGCAAGTGTGTGTAGTGAGGAAACAAATTTGTTTCGGTCCAAAGATCACTAAAGAACTTACTCCAAACTGCTGAAGAGAGAGGTGATGAACCCTCGAACTGTAGACTTCGATTTTTTAGACTCTGTGAAGGTGAACCTGAGGGAGAGATTTGCTCGTCTTCAACTTGAAAGATTTTTTTTAGAGACCGTGTTGCTTACGTTAAATTAACTGCTTATTTCTATTTGAATTTGTCATTTCTTGACGCGGATAGATTCTATTTTACTATAAGGGATAGAGAGTTTGTTGTGAATGTAGACACTTTGACAAACGTTATTGGTGTGGAAAGAGGGAGTTTCCGACCAATAAAAATGACTGCCTCCAACATTTTGTTGCACAAGATCGTGATAAACTGCATTCGACCCAAGTCTACTTCCAAGACTGATGTTTCTCATTCAAAAGCAAAACTGATGTTTGCCATCAGTAACAGGATGAAGTTCTCGCTGCCACAATCCTAATGCACATGTATAAGACTATGGTGAAAGATAAGGGACAGCTACCTTACACCGCGCTGGTCACAAAATTGTTTCAACACTTTCAAATCCAGCTTCCTGCATGTCTTTGTGCTTGAACCATCGCTCCCATGGTGATAGGTTTGAAGATGGTGTAAAAAATGAGACTAAAGGAATTGAACAAGGCCCTGGAGTGCTTTAAGGAGAAGTCCCCAAGCAAAACAAAACAAGACTCTATTGCGACGAAAACAAAAGGCAGGGAGCTCGTGATTGCATCAACATAGAAGAGAAGAGCTCTTATTCTTCAAGATGAAGAAGATGAGGATGAGCTTACTATTTCTACTCTTACCTTGAAAAATCTTTAGAGTTTATTAGTTTTGAGTAGCTAGAGGATAGAGAGACACAAGAACGAGATGAGACAGAGCAAAGAAGTGAAGATAGAGAAGAGACAAGAGAAGGGAGTGAAGAACAAAGAATAGAGGAAAGAGAAAGAAGAGATGAAAAAGAAGGAAGAGAAAGAGAGAAAGGAAGAAAGTCAGGAGAAGAAGAGGGTCAAGATAACTCTTTTGAGCCAACTTTAGTAGTATCTTTGTCAGAGGATTCTGAAAAGACTAAGAGTGGAACTGTAGGATATGGAAAAGAGAAAGAACATCACTTTGGTACCAATGTCGAGAAAGAATAAGAAGAAGAATTCTTTTCTCCACCTGTAGGCATGGAAACAGGGGGAGCTGCTGAAAAAAGATGTACTTCTTCACCTGTTTTTACTAGTGATGATATTAGTCGTTCCCCTGTCGATCCAAAGGATCCAGAGGAAGCTAGTGTTGAGGCATCCTCTCCAAGTCTTGGTGATCGAACTGCTGATGTTCCTTCACATCTTAATACTCTTGGAATCGATTTGGCTAGACCTAGTACTCCAACAGTACCAGTAGCAGACTTTCAAAGGCTACTAGAAATCATTTTAGATTTAAGGGCTCAGCAATATGGAATGGAGTTTGAGATCAAGACCATCAAAACAGCTTTAGCATCTACTTCAAAATCTCTACACGAGCAGGTATAAGCCCTTAAGCTTTAAGTTCAAAATAATGCAAAGGGTGAGGATATTGAGCAGATGAAGGAGACTCTAAGAAAGCTGGATGAGACTGTTAAGTCTATGGGGGATTTCCAACTCATTTGCATCCCTAAACAGCCCTGATTTCATTTCACTTTTATTTTGAGATTCTCCACTTTTTGCTGTTGACAAAAAAGGGAGAATGGTGCAGATTTAACCTTTTTAATAACTTTTTAATTTTGGTTTGGATTTTTTACCGTTTTAAGTTTGAATTTTGTTTGACTTTTGGACTTGTTTGGTTGATTGTTGAACTGCTTGACGTATGCTACAACTTATTCTGTGATAATGATTATCATTGGATATTGTCTTATCTTTTCAAGATTAACATGTTTTTCTGTGGTTGCAGAATCGATGCTATCCAGGTCATAATCAACTATTTTTTATAAGATATCATGTATTACTTAAAAATTGTTTTGTAGGACAAAAGTTTTTAAATCTACGGGAAAGTTTTATTACTATAAAAAATGAGAAGATTGTTAGAGAAAACCCCTTATTATTTTGAAGTTGACAAAACCTTTCCACAGTCTAGTTTGAAGACTTCAAGACTTTAAGGTCAAAGTCTAAAGACCAACAGACTTTATGATCAAAGTGTACTCATGCTGACAGATTCCAGATTGAACGATTCTGAAGAATGAAGACTTATTCAAATGCAAGATTATCTCTACTTCTTCAAGGATTCATTTCATATGACTCATGGATGACCTTATGGCTGGATATAACACTTATATGATTGATTATCCTTATTGGAATCAATTCCGGTAATCAAATCTTTTAGAAGGCAAACAAACTTGGAATATTCTATTTATGGAAACCGAGATCCTGATTGTATGGACGAACATGATTGACGAGCTTTCATCATAATCTTAAAACGACTCGAAATCCCCTTAATTGATTATATCCAACAGGTAGATTGGAAGAACTCCTTTGGAAAGTACTAACGGTCGTAATGGCATGAAGAAGTATTTAAGGCAGACTCTCTAGTTGTTCGAGAGTGTACGTGAAAGAAAAATTTCAAAGTCTGAAGCTTCCTAGTTTTTTGTTATTTCATTTGCTGAAACTCAAATTGTATTCAAGAGAGAGAACAAACATTTGAGAGACTTCGGAAGAGTATAGTAGAGTCTCTGCACTGTGAAGTCGAGATTGTGCAACTATAAAATCTCTTTTGTTTCATAGTATAATTTAGCCAGTAGGCTGTCAGCCTTGAAGAGTAGACGTAAGCTTAATCTAAGCCGAACCACTATAAACCTTGTATTTTTATTCTCTTTTCTAAACTCCTTTATGTATTCGTAATTTTGTTTAATTGTTAGAGATTGAAGTTTTATCTAAGCTCTTTAACTTTCAGACTTTGTTTCAAAAAGAAAAGTATTTAACAAACGTTCTTGCAAAAAATTTCTTTTAACACATATTCACCCCCTTCTAGGTGTTTGTACTAGCCCTTTCAGTATCCACGTTTGGCAATTCAATCTGACTGCAAACAAATTCAACATAAAAGAGAGCAAAAAGAATGTTGGTCAAAGGCCTCACTCACTTGAGTGGAGGAAAGCGTGTGGACTTCATTTCCGCCATCCACTGTCCATATGAGGGTGCAATGTGTCTCCAAGTAAAAATGTTCCTGACCTGCCACTTGAACCTCCCCCCTGTATGACTTCGTAACATTCGCCCGACCGAAAGCAGAGACCACGTCACCTTTTCGCAAAGACCTCTATGTGTTGGGATGAAAGCTTTTAGCTTTGATGGCATCTTCTATTGAAAAGATAGCCGGAAGTTCTTCATACTCCACGTGAACCTTTCTCACGGCTAGTTTCGCATTCTCGTGTATTGGCAAACAACTACCCCAATAACCTGCGACAAATATATGGAAACAAGAAGACTTAACATACAAAGGGGTAAGGAAGAGTCGAAAAACTGTAAAAACATTTCCTAGTCTGGTGGTTAACTATTGAATTTTCAATATGAGGGTCCCAGTTTAAGTCATAAGTTCGATTTGGTCGGGGGAGTCCAAAGCACTTGTACAACATACAAAGACTGACTGCTATTATATACCTGGCCAACGCAAGTGACAGATTCTGAAGCGAATACCTCCTCATCTGATATAACAACCCCCATCTCATTTTTTTCCTGGGATGTCTTTTGCAAGAAATATGCCGGCAAATCCAGGAGAAGATTTCGCTCCTGAAGCATCTACCGAAATTATACGGGCATGGGGTTTTCTGCTTAACACTAACACGGCATTCAGACCATCAGGCGGCAATGGTGTGTCATCAGCATATTCCGCCTCAACTGTGACTTGAAGAAATAATAGCAGATAAGAATGTGAAACAGTTATTCTCAGCATATGTAAAAAAGCAACTGATAGGAAATAAAAATTTACAGATCACATCATGATGACATCTTCATCGCACAACTATATAAAATATAAGATGAAAAACCTTGCTCACACAAAACAATTGACGCAAAAGTTTTTAGGCACATCAGTCAGGATTATGTGCAATATTAGCATACTAAATACATCAGAGAATTTGCAGCAGGATAATTCACAAAACGAAGAAATAAAGATGTCCCGCCTAGAAAACAGAACATAATTGCAAAGAAGGAAATAGAAAAAGGAAATAAGGAAGGGTTACAAATAGTCATTGAAGAATGCAAAAGAGATATCCCCTGAAATCAGAAATGGCCATCCTTCATGAGCTTACTTAAATATTATCTGGTGACAAATTAATGTGAAGTTATAAAAAATAAAAAATAAAAAAATAAAATTAGTTGGAATTTTGGGTTGAATAAGCATCAAGAACTGTCACCGGTTAAAGATTGGTCACGTCAATATGGGAAGCGAAGACTAACTGAACATTCTGGCTTTATTTAAATTTGTTGTAGCAAGCACATAAAAGTCTGAAGTTTGTGAACTCAATTTTGGGAAACGGATGCAGCCATTTCATGCATTCTTACGTGTGTATATCTTTATTACAACATGTTTGCAGGCCACGAATTCATATATTGGATGAAAGGAAGGTGCAACCGAATACCTGATTTGATGGCAATCACGGAAACTAAAATTGATTTTGAGGAAAGTAGCATTAAGTCCCATGATGCAAATGAAAATACGCAATGTCAACCACGCAAAAGATGCAAGAGTCTCACTGCGTTAGATTCCCAGACGTAGTACAGATACCTGTAGTCTTAAGGAAAGGTGGATCTCAGGGGATCCCACGGAAGTCCCCTGCTTCACAATTTCGTAATCCTGACTTCCAACAACAGATGGTCTTTCAAATGGTTTTATGGCAGATATATGTGACGATGGTATCTCTTCCCTGATGGATCGCATCTCATCCATCTCCTGAGAAACCCAGAGGAAAAACTTAAAAAAGAAACTAAGTGATAGAGACTTTCGAAACTCAACCATCCCACTCAAAGAATCTTCCTTGATGATTATGTCACTCCTCAAAACTTCCAGAGCTCCTTGCAAAAGCTCCTAATTCCAAGTCTTTCCAATCAAGTACTCTTTGGTTTGCCTTGCAGCAATAGATAAAGGAGCCACTCCACCATAAACGATTGATGCATCTGCAACAACCGGATCATCATCTTTTTTTCTCAAGAAAAACACGCATTCCAGCATTTACAATGGCAATATCATCATCCCTCTTGTGAGCTTGCTTAAACTCTTTTACATACCCACATTAAAGTACTAGATTACAACAGCACTTTGTTAAGCACTCCCAAAGTTTCCATTTCAAGAGGTTCTCTTATTTCTCACCTAAGTAAGTCCTTTGCTAAACCCTAAACTTCTTTCATCAAGTACGGCATGACCTATTGAACGCCACACATAGTAGCAGCTCTCAAAGCTCTCTGGTCACACTAGACTGTAGCAACAAGTGGTTAGTAATTTCACCTTCTTGCTTGCCCATAAAACACCAATTAATATACACCTTACCCTCTTCTAAGATTTTCACCAATTCAAATTGCTCCTAAGAAGCTTCACATGCAAAAATGGCAACCTTTTTAGGGGTGTTAGAGTTTAGCTTCCAAATAGCCATGGAAATGAATTATCACAACTACGCAGAATGATGACCAGGAAAAAAAAAAGTGAAAACTTACAATTTTGGGACCAAGTGAAAGCTTTGCCTACGGTAAAAATTGGTACCCATGCGATAACAACATAACTAATGACTTTTTAGGCATCGCCGAACTCCTATAAAATCCCTTCCATCACCTCGTCAGAGAGAGAGAGAGAATAGAGAAAGCAAGAAATTAGCTGGACAAGCCGGTACCGGATTTGGAGCCAGAGGGGGGGTGCGGTGGTTTGCCGGTCACGCAGTGGTTCGCTGTTGAAGAGAGGGAGGGCTGAGAGGGACACGATGAGAGAGAAAGAGTAAGGGATGGACGAGTTGGGGCTGGAACCGGAGCTGTAGGGGCAGCGTGGTGGTTTGCCGGTTTCACCGGTCGGAAAGAGGGAGGGCACAGAGGGATAGGGAGGTCGCATCCTGTTCGTCGGAGAGAGAGGGGGAGGGTAGAGAGAGAGGCGCAAAGAATCAGACTCATAGAAGAAGAAACCCTCAGTTTGAAATTTTTTCAAAATGGCGCCTGATTTTCTCCTCAGTTTGTCCAGAGTGTAGGTCCCACAAGAGGACATGTGTCACCTTCTTACCACCTTCTTATTTGCCACACCAGGGAGCACGAGGGGCAGCCAATATTTTCTCCCACAGTTCTCTCGAGGAATTCGGTTTCCTTGAGAAAATTCGTGGTGCGGGCAGAACCGTTACTCTCCAAGGAGTAACGGCACGAGGCGGCATATAAATCTGACCAATCCTTTGCAAACGTGGCATTCATAATCTTGGCCAAGAAGTAAAGGAATTGGCCGGCGACACGTGCACGGAAAGCGAAGGTGGCCGGCTAAGGAATGAGGAAAAGTCTAACATCCTTGCCTTGCGAATGACCTCATAATCTCGGCAATTTGGAGGGACAGAGACTGGCGAAATCACACTGGCATTTCTGAAAATTTCAGAGCAAAAAAGTTCAGAGAAAGTGAACACAGATTCGGCTGTGAAAATGCAAAAGGGGGAGGGAGCCACGCACATATCAGAATCTTTTAATAGTTAGTAAAAACATAGAAGGGACGGCATCTTAACATGAAATATAACAAATTAGCCAGAAGTTTAGGCAGTATAACCAGTCCTAAAGAAGTTATATGATCAGCCTTTTGGGGGCGACAGGACTTACTCGCCCTTCCATGACTCCGTGGAGCCCATATTGGAAGAGAACCAATGCAAGAGACTGAACATTTGAGAATCCAATCGAGTTACTAATCATGCAGTATCATGCATGATGCTGAAAAAATAGTGGCGTTTGACAATGTCATGGGCATTAACTAATCATGTTGATGTGTTGGAGGTTTAAAATAATTCCGATAAGTTCCCAAATGAAAAATGTTTGGTGTTGATATTCGAAAATTAGATATGCTATCTAGGGATGTCGTCTCCCTTGTGTTTCTGTCGCTTTGTATTCAATCAAGTACAAGTACTTTTTTGTTTTTCTGGTCGATCAAGTGCATGAACTTGAATGCAGTGTTTTTTTTTTCCCTTTTAATTTATGATTAATACCACAAAGAATCTGAAGATATGTATACCATAAGACCAATACTCTAAACTGTTTTGTGTTCCAAAGCATAAGTAATGCCCATTGTGATACTAATACTCAAAATTTTGCATCAGCAAACCTCTAAACAATGCCTACTATAATATCAATACCCAAATTTCCTTTAGTCTCGTCAAAACCCACAAACGTGTACTGATGTGACAAAAATACCTACGACATTAATTCAAGTTTAGGGTATTAGTGACATGAAAATAATTTGGGATATTGATATCTCAATGGGCCAAGTTTAGGATTTTTTGGTGATAAACAAAAGCTATTATTGTCAAATTGGACAAGTTTGACATATTGGTGACATGAAAAAGAAGATTAGGGTATTTGTTTTATAGTGGGCAATAATTAATGTTTTCATTTTGTCACGACCTTCTTCAATGTGAACTACCAACAGAAAGTTAATGGATTACTAAATGGGCACAAACAATTGCTCATTAAAGGGATATTGCCTATGTCATGGTTCATGAATCCTTCCGTACTTGTGACACTTGTAAGTGATGCTTGGGGTTATAAGTGAAGAGTAAGGATGTAGAGATGATGAACACAATTGGTCCGTGGGAATAACGTCTAGATGGTTGGTGCTAAGAGTTCTAAGATAGAAAGATTATATTACTTATGAGTTTTGAAGGCAGGGTTGGCCTCTCGTGCACAAATTGATCAAGAGCTGATGTCACTCTCCTGATAAGGCCATGGCAGGCCGAAACCAGTTATTGAGCCTAAATAGATTTGCTATCTTGCTCGATGGACTAGATGCCTAAGCCAAGTTAAGCGTGGTACGATCTCGTATATAGAAGCTATTTGCCGTATTGTTCTATGAAACAACTAATGAACGAGGGTTGGCCTAGTAAATTCCGCTCACTAGGTGTCGAACAGGTTATTCCATGGCCAATGAACTGCCAACCCGTGACAAATGATATCAAAGCCAGAATCCCTCCAATAAGTGAGTGAATCAGAGAATACTAGTGGTCTACCTGGTCCTACAAGGGCAGAGAGTGAATTGCTGGGGCAAAAGGTACTTGGACAAAGCGCGGCTCTCAACTAGCTTCTAGGATGACAATGGGGGCACTAGGAAGATTCGGTTCCTCACCTAGTGGGCAGAGTTGGAGAAGGACTGAATCCTTGCTGAATGGAGATAACATTCCTAAATTGATTAGTGAATCTAAAGAAGAGGTCTACTACCACGTTATCAACAAAAAAAAAGAACCTCCATTTGGTTTGCTGGGGTCAAAATGCTTAGTAGGCAAAAATGGTACTACCAAAAGATGCAGTTGGCGAGAAAAGCCACAATTGCTAGAGAAGCGCAGGTGACCGAAGAGAGGTCCGAATAGCTGAGATCAAAAGAGGCTACCAATTGAGCAAAACCTGTTTTGTTGGGCGAGTGTGATCATCTGATGTGTGATCCTAAAAGTGGTCCATCAATGGTTAAAAGACGCAAGGAAGCGACAAAGCAGACCGCAACGAGGGCCTTGAGGAATTGAGTGGGGGAGAATGTCACGGTCCGTGAATCCTGCCGTACTCGTGACACTTGTGAGTGATGCTTGGGGTTATTGAGTGAAGAGTGAGGATGTAGAGAGGATGAATAGAACTGATCCGTGGGAGTGGGGTTAGGATGATTGGTGTTAGGAGTTCTAAGATAGTTGAATTATATTACTTAGAAGCTCTAAAGGTGGGGTTAGCCTCCAATGTACAAATTGGACAAGAGCTGATTTCGCTCTCTTAAAGAGGTCATTATAGGCCGAAATCAGTTGTTGAGTCTAAAGAGATTTGCTATTTCGTTCGATGGACTAGACGCTCGAGCCAAATTAGGCGTGGTATGATCTCGTATATAGAAGCTATGTGCCGTATTGTTCTATGGAACAACTAATGAATGAGCACTAGCCTGATGAACTCTGCTCACCAAGTGCCACATGGGTTATTCCATGGCCAAGGAACTACCGGCCTGTGACACCTATGCCTAGTGCGGATTCTCCCAAGCTCAAATCAACTGCAACTTGGGTCTAAATTAAATCTCACTATTAAACTTACCTTTTGTAGTCACCACTAATTAGTTATGGGTTGATTAAATTTCCACGTAAGAGTATCCAAAGGCACTTCTTTATATGGAAATTCATTAGTCAGGTCAAAAAGTTACTAACTATATCAATATTTTCAATATTACATATTAAGAATTACTACATAATTGGAGAAATTGGTTGTTTTTGAAATTTCACCATCAATACTGAAGTAAGTACGCAGAGAATATAGATAGACTGAAAATTAAAATTCTAATGCGAAGTTACTTGTCAATTCATCTTTCAATCTTTCTTTCATTTTTATATGCTAACAAGTCATCAATTGTTATCCTCAGGACTTGATAACTAACGTAAATAAAATTCGTTGATAGAAAGACATTTAAAGTGCCACAACTTGATGCCAAAAGTTTTTTTAGGATCATTTAATTGTTAAGTTTATTTTTATTAAAAAAAAAAGACGACAACTTAGTGCCAAGCAAATATGGGTCGCCCAAAATTCGATGTGGCAATTTTGTTTATCAATTTTTCCCACCCACGTGGCTGGCCTGTGTGCCCAATCAGTATTAATGGTCCCAAACGATACTGTTTACATATTTGTTTCTACCGGGTTGGGATAAAAAAATTTTTAAAAATCATTTTTCTCTTCTTCCTCCTCCATCACATAGCACCACCTGTCCGGCCACCATCTCCACCCACTCTGGTGTCGCTTGCAGTCGGCCCACGCTATAACTCCATCATCAGTTGTGGTCGGCTCCGTCGTTGCTCGTCCAGATCCAGCCGCAAGCCTAGCTCTGTCCACTGATCTCACAGTAGGCTCCATCGTTGGTTACCCCTTTCAACGTTGCTCTAGTCTCGTCCATGGCCGCAAGCCTAGCTGGTCTATGGCTCGTGAAGCAGTGATCAATCACCGAAACTTGCGAATCATCTTGGAAATTATCGATCAACTTTCTTCTTTGTCCACACTGGTTACGAAAGAACACAGGGAATGCTCTGTTTTGCCCATATTCTCCAACCGCGAAGATTCAGAGCAACTCTTTCGCGTTTGGAAGCTTCATTACCAACACTCACTCTCACTGGCGACGTTTTTCAGATCCTACTCGTGTAGCTTGATCAATAAGCGCAACCCAGAACCCATCCTCGACAAGGTAATTTCATTCCTCTCTTTTGTGCCCTGTTCTGGAGAAGTCTGAGATCAATTTCCGTCCATGAAACCTATGTGTAAATCATTGAAAATCTGAGTTGTAAGTTGATGATTGGTGATGACATTATCGTTCTAAATACTGATTTTAGCTGGAAAACCATTTCGATTTCATGACTAAATCTAGAAATCTCCATGCATGCAGGCTGTTTGTTGAAATGTCTCGATAAAGTCGTGAAGTGTACTTGAGAGAGTTGCTTAAATCTGTTGGCTGCAGTGTTCATCCTTTGTGAGACTTGAATATGAAATCGAGAATAACACAAAGAAATAGATATGAGGGAAGATGGCCATGGACTGCAAACTCCAATAGCAAAATAAAAAAACAGACGAAAGGATCGGCCCTCCTTGTGTGTAGATGATAGGCAGCGGCAGCTATTTTCTCCCGGAGATTGTATTTCTATCCGATAAAAGGCCGGACATCTTCGACACCAACTAAGCTTTCCAAATATGGCAGTAACCGGAGCAACTCTTGATCCGATCGATTGTCAAACTAGCTCTCGATGGGTATTCCATTGTCCACTTATAATCAAAATGCCTGAGAAGAAAAAAAAGAAAAAGAAAAAGAATTAAGAGATTGAGATGAAAAGGTAGGCAGTAAAATAACTGGACCAACTAAACCAAATTCTGTTGGAATTCAAGTCGGCGAAAGACGACTTACCTGATTCCGATGCGCAAACAGCAAATGGCCCTTGAACGAACGTTGAATTGCGAATTTATCATGAACAATACTTCCTCACGTTAGTCTGGATGCAATCACAAGGAAAAACACCCGATTTCCACAGCGTAAATGCCGATTGTTCTTGCAAAATTGAAATGGAACTCCTTTGATCTTCTTCAATGGAAATGGAGAGGAAATTTGGTGCGAATGAATAGCCAAACCGTCTCAATGGTTGTGTTCGGGAGGTTTATATACGTCTCCCTTCGTACCCCTCCATTTGTGCCTTTCCATCGTAGCATATCAAAGCCAATTGGTGCGGTCCAATCGCACCCCATCATGGACGTACTAGCTAACTAGCTAAAGTACAACATCTCCCACTCGGACATGATGGGCTTGATAGCATTCTATTAAGAATATAAGGCATTCAACATTTATCAATTTTACAAAACAATTCATACCGACAAATAAGCCGTGCGACCGGTGAGTACACCCGCACTTGGGAGCTCAAATTATGCACTTGTTAGGGATAACATAATGGCTACAACCCCGAAAAGAAATAAACAATCGATGTCTCACAAAGTGCCCTGACATATTTTGTTACATCGGTCCAAGTATACCTATCCCTTAAAGGCTATACTCGACTATTCTTAAAACATCATGTATTTACAATTACATCCGCGACCACATAGGGCAATATAATTGGTCGACCAGTAAATACACGCGGTAGATGAAAAACAACAATAGTCTTCCTTCGCACTCATGTCTCTCTCAATTTCAGAACAACTGCTTTCCTAGACATGTCCCATAAGCCATATCTATTCATAACCGCCCGTAACATGCTAAAGTAGCAACATTGATATTTCACTTCGAGAACATAGTCAGAAGTAACATAGGGCACAAAATTGAGGTAAAATACAAATTACCTCAAGGAGGCTCACACGATGAGTAAATAGGGATAATTTTACTCATCTTCCCTTATTGGTCGTACAATGCACATGTAGTACGAATTACATGCTATAGTGGATTTCTCTTTCTATAAGAGCGTATGTCATTTATTAACCATATCCACTATACGGATTTTAGCCTAAACATAGTCACGCGCTTCTTACGTACTCATGTTTAGCCCGAGTGCTATATCAGCTTGCTTTCTATAGCACCTAATTAAGTACTCGCATCCGGCATCTTTCAGGCATACATGATTGTGGGACTATCATGTTCAGTCTTGTTATGATTCAATCACAGACCTCATCTTGACTCCAATCAAGGCGACATATTTTATGTACCAAACTTGCTCTTCAGCATTTATTTGTACATAACGTCTCATCTCAACGTGCTAACTACAGCACTTGAGGCGATTGCTCGTGTGAGTGAGCCAATCATTGCCTCGCCGACATACTTTTCAATAATATATGTGTGTTTGTGCTAGTCTCATAGTAGATTTGTACTTGTTGATAAAACATCAAATCATTAATAAACAAACAAGTACAATACATTTGTCCACAAATACATAAACTAATGATTCTCTACAATAACATATATCACATTCTACATAATCCTAGTGACATCCTATGGGTCAAGAATATGTCTCTAGGAATAGCCTTGGTAAATGGATCAGCAACCATTCTATTGGTTGAAATGTATTGCGGGGTTACTTCTTTCTCGCGCTATAATTTCTCGATGAAGTTATTCTTTATGTCGATGTGCTTTGTCCTTCCATGATACTTGGGATCTTTCACATAGGCAATGGCTGCTTGATTATCACAATAAACTGTCACCGCTCTTGGAACTTCAGTGACAGTGGCTAAATTTTCAAAGAAACGTTTTAGCCATACTTTTGCTTCTTGCACGCGGCGAGAACATGCAATAAATTCTGCTTCCATCGTAGACAAGGCCGTGCATGTCTGTTTCTTTCTATTCCAAGAAATTGCACCTCCATTGAGCAAGAAAGCATATCCGAAGTTGATTTACGCTCATCCAGGTCTCCACCCCAATCGGCATCCGAATAACCTAATAGGCGTAAATCATTCCCTTGGTAACAAAGTCGATAGTCTACGGTGCCCTTCAAGTATCTCGGGATCCTCTTCTTTGCTTTCCAAAGTGTGCTTGACCAGGATTTGATTGATATCGGCTCACCAATCCCACGGCATAGCATATGTCGGGTCGAGTACACATCATAGCATACATTAAACTTCCGACTGCACTAGCGTAAGGAACAGTTTCCATCACTTTGATTTCTTCTGGAGTCTTAGGACACATCTCAGTACTTAGGCCTTCACCTTGCATGACAGGGGTATCAATGGGATTACAATGCTGCATATTGAAACGCTCAAGAATCTTCATAATGTAAGACTCTTGTGATAAAGTAAGGAGTTTCCTTGATCGATCTCTTTCGATCTTAACTCCTAATATATAAGCAGCTTCTCCCATGTCCTTCATCTCAAAATTGGAGGACAACCATTCTTTTATGGTGATTACCAAAACCTTGTCATTTCCAGCCAACAGAATATCGTCCACATAAAGTGATAAAATCACAAACTTATCTTTGGACCGCTTGACATATACACGGTGATCTTCTTCGATCATCGTGAAACCGAATGTTATTATTGCTCGATGAAAACGAAGATACCACTTTGTCTAGATGATTGCTTAAGGCCATATATTGAGCGATGAAACTTGCAAACTTTATGCTCTTGACCTTTAGCTATGAAACCTATTGGTTGTTTCATATAGATTTCCTCATCTAATTCTCCATTGAGAAATGCCGTCTTTACATCCATTTGATGTAATTCAAGGTCCAAATGTGCAACGATGGCTAAAATAAGGCGTATTGAGGCAAACCTTACAAGCGGCGAAAAAGTTTCCTCATAGTCTATACCCTCTTGTTGAGTATAACCTTTCGCCACAAGGCGAGCCTTATACTTTTCAATGGATCCATCCGCCCTTCGCTTAATCTTAAAGACCCATTTATTTCCAATGGCCTTACGATTGGGTGGTAGATCAATCAAGTCCCAAACATGGTTTGCCCTCATTGACTTCATCTCATCTTCCAAAGCTTTTCTCCATTCTTCCTTGTTAGAGGATGAGAGAGCCTGTTGAACAGTCTTAGGCTCGGCATCGTCATTCTGAGCAATCATAAATGCTTCCCCTTCAATCTCAAAACGACGACGGGGAATGCTTTTACGATTACTTTTACGCAATTGAATTTCTCTTGAATTCAATTAATTAGGCGATGCAACACTCCCACTAGGTCTTGTGTGTTGAGGTAAATCTTCATTTCCCTCTACTACATCAGTGGGTGTGTTATCTAGATCTTCCATCTCATATAATTGGAAGTCCTTATCAATCTCACCTCTATTAGGAAAATCGTTCTCCAAGAACGTGACATCTCTTGACTCCATTTCGGTCACACTCCCATCAGCTTGTTCACCTACGAACACGTACCTTTTGGAGTGTTCGGAATATCTTATAAAGATACATTTCTTCCCTCTAGGACCTAATTTGCCATGTTTATGGGAAGAATCATGAACATAAGCTGCACATCCCCATGGACGCAGACTACTCAAGTCGGTTTCCTACCAGTCCATAATTCATAAGGGGTGGAAGTAACCGATTTTGAGGGCACACGGTTAAGTATATAGGCGGCGAGTCAATAATGCATCTCCCCAATAGGAGACAGTAAATTTGCTTGCGCCATCATAGACCTAACCATTTCCAATAGGGTTCTATTCCTTCTCTCGGCTACCCCATTTTGTTGTGGAGTACCGGGAATAGTCAATTGTCGTACAATTCCCTTTTCATCACAAAGAGCCTTGAATTGCTCCGATAGATACTCACGTCCACGATCGGTTCTCAATGCCTTTATTGTCTTGTTTAACTGATTCTCTACCATCGCTATATATCGTCTAAAGCAGTCTAATGCTTATGACTTATGGGAGATCAGAAAGACATAATCGAAACGTGTGAAGTCATCTATGAAAGTGATGAAATATGAGGCTCCATGCCTCGCCCTCACATTCAAAGGACCACAAATGTCAGAATGTATGAGATGCAATGGAAATTCAGCTCTAGTCCCTTTACCGAATGGTTTTCTAGTTGTTTTTCCCGCCAGACAATATTCACATATGGATAGACTAACATTAGTGAGTGACCCCAAAAGGCCTTCTCTAGCTAATCTTTGCATTCTTTGCAATCCAATGTGACCTAATCTAGCATGCCAAGTATTTGCATCAATCTCAACGTTATTTGAAGACGCAATTAAAGAAAAACAACTATCAACATTAACATTGTACTGATCATAGTCAATGTCTAACACCATAAAACCATTCAATACATGACCTGAACCATAATAAACCGTTCCATACAAAATGTCAACACAATCACCATGGAAATTCAATACATAACCTAAGCTAAGAAGAACAACTACAGAGACCAAGTTTCGTCGAATATCTGGAGCATAAAGGACATCATGCAGGAACAGGTTTCGACCACCATGTAAGATTAATTTACACGTGCCGATACCCTTCACTTCAACTCTTAAGTTATTCCCAACATATATCCATCTTCTTCCAGGCGGTATCCGACGATACTCCACAAATGCTTCTTGGTCTCTAGCTACATGGTTCGTTGCTCCTGAGTCTACAGTCCACATTGGATAAGATTCAGCAAGCATTACAGTACTAGAAACAAAAGCATTACTCAAAGTAATGGAGTAATAGGGTACCTTTTTCGGCTCGGTGCATTCACGAGCAAAGTGACCCAACTTGCCACAATTGTGGCACTCCATCTTGGCCTTGTCCTTCTTCCCACCACGCTTCTTGCGTCGGAAGGTCTTAGCTCTCTTGGGTCCCCGATCGGTCATCTTCCCTTTGTTGTTGAACCGAAGATTCCTCTTGCGCTTGAAGCCCGAAGCCTTGCGCGAACTCGATTCAGCAACATAAGTATGGGTAGAGGATCCGGCAGCCTCTAGGCGCTCATCCTCTAATTCCAAATGACGCGCTATATCATCAAAAGTGACGATGTTCTCATTATGCGTCATATTGATCTTCATATGCTCCCAATTATCGGGAAGAGACCTTATAACAGCTGAACTTGCTGTTCATCGGTAAAGGGAGTGACCAGCCGACTTCAGCTCACGAATCATGTTTGACATCTCCCGAAGATGCTGCCTCATCATTACATTTGGGCGCTTTCGGAAGGTGTCAAACTTGATGGTGAGTCTCCTCAGCTTAGTGGCAGATGTACCCCCAAACTTATCTTTCAAGGCAACCCACATAGCTTGAGCTTCGTCATAACTCTCAAACTCACACATGAGATCATCTTGCATACAGCTCAGCAACGTGATGCGAGCAATGCTATTTTTCTTTTTCCAAGCTTGATAAGCTTCCAGATCTCTCCTGTGTTGAGCTAAAGTTCCACGCTCAGGTTCATCCATGGTATGGTTGAGGGTTTCCAAAACCTCTTGCTCCTCAAGGATGTATCTTGAACCTTTCGGTGCCAAATATCATAATTGTCACCGTTCAGCTTCTCACCCTTATTGAGGTCAGCCACAATGGTCTTGGATGCCGAAGCCATAATCAATTGCTATAACACATTGACATAATAAACGCAGAATCAATACTAGCACACTTTACAGAATAACACACATATTTAATTTGCAGCAAAGACAAACTAAATTAATGATAATTCAACAAAAGACACAAAAGCAAAAGTTTACTATGTTCCCAATCAACTTCTACGTACAATTGTTCTATTATCATTACTTAGTTTAATTTGCACAAATTTTTAAGTTCTAGGTGAGAACTCCTTTTATTTCTACCAACCTACGAACTCCCACTAGGAAAAATAATTACATAAACTTATGTAATTTCTACATTTTTCCTTAACACAAGAACATGGCATGGCAATAACCAACGTGTATAAACAACAATCATGCTTCAATTATAATCAAAATTGCAATTCAACATATAATGGATTTCCTACCATTGTTCTTATTTTCTAGCAACTAGAAAAATGCAAGTATATTAAAATATACACATCATGTCATTGAACCAAGCTTTACACAGCATATATAACATCATTTGCACACAAGCTAGCTACTGTATTTCCCTAATCATAAGAAAATACAAGCTACAAATGAATAAACTGCATTAAAACCGCAAAAATTACGCGTACATAGGGTTCCCAAAGCATTTTCATACATTTATAAAATTCAAAAGTATAAAATAATTAAACCACTGTGTAGAGGACACTCATACGAACCAAACGAGACCAACCACGCTCCAATCCAAGCTCGCACGCGCCCCCACGTGCCGCCTGAGTGTGCGGCGCGTGTGGCGCACGCGCCAGCCAGCCAAACGGCTCCTGGCCGGTCCGACCGGTCAGACCGGTCCAACCGGTGACCGGTCCGACCGATTTGACCGTCGGACCGGTTGATCGTCCGACCGTTGACCGGTCAACGGGTCGGGTCAGTCAACGAGTCGGGTCGGATCTCGGGTCGGGTCGGATCTCGGTCGGGTCGGGTCGCCGGCCGGCCAATGTCTCCGGCGGTGACGTCGTCGATGACGTCATCCCGGCGATTATCGACCGTTGGGTGACGTCACCGTGACATCACACGCGCCGGTTCGCCGGCTGGCGCGCGTCGCGCACGCGCCGGTTCGCCGACCGGCGTGTGTGGCGCACGCGCTGGCTTGGCCAGCGCTTCAGGCGCGTGGCGCCCACGCGCAGCGGCTTCTGGCCGCGCGTGTGGGCGCGTCCGGCGTCTCTCGGCGACGCTCGACCCATCCCCGGACTCGTCTCGACGAGCTCTTTCACCCTGTATATTCAGAAATTAATTTTGACAAAAAAATTATTACGAAAAACGGTGAAAACCTCACGGATCACGCGACCCCGAACCTGTTCTTCGCTCCGGTTCAATTTCGAGTTTTTCATGGGGCAATTCCGATTATCAGAGATCCATACAGTGTAGAATACATTCTCATGATCTCAATATCAAATGGTAATGAAGAAAACTCGATGAAAAACAAGGCAGAAATCACGATCTTGCTCTGATACCAATGTTGGAATTCAAGTCGGCGGAAGACGACTTACCTGATTCCGATGCGCAAACAGCAAATGGCCCTTGAACGAACGTTGAATTGCGAATTTATCACGAACAATACTTCCTCACGTTAGTCTGGATGCAATCACAAGGAAAAACACCCGATTTCCACAGCATAAATGCCGATTGTTCTTGCAAAATTGAAATGGAACTCCTTTGATCTTCTTCAATGGAAATGGAGAGGAAATTTGGTGCGAATGAATAGCCAAACCGTCTCAATGGTTGTGTTCGGGAGGTTTATATACGTCTCCCTTCGTACCCCTCCATTTGTGCTTTTCCATCGTAGCATATCAAAGCCAATTGGTGTGGTCCAATCGCACCCCATCATGGACGTACTAGCTAACTAGCTAAAGTACAACACTGGTTCTAAGAGAAAAGATGAATAAACTAATGTCAGTTAACAGGTAATAGCAGAATTGTGACTAACAGAGGAATAGATTTTAAGGAAGACGGCTGGAGCTTGAACAAGGAGATGGATGAACATGGGCGAGCAACAGAGTCGACACATAGAGAGGCGGTTTGAGCTCATTTGCCATTTTCCCCAAAATGACAATTTAGGGCATAGAAGAAAATCAAGCACTGGAATCATGTTCTTCTTTATGGTGCAAGCAGGAGGAGAGGATAGTTATTGATGTTCTCGATCATCAGCCCCAGTTTGTGAAGAAAATCAATTTCCTCCTTCATGACCTCCACAATGACCGAAAGCTCTAGCCCGTTGAGCTCGTGGGGGACAATCCCAATCCCGCAAAGGAACTCGTAAGCCCATGCCTAATTCTCCATCCTCTCGCTTTTCATCTTCTCCAAGTTGTATAGGGACGAAGAGGAGTCCCTATCCATCCGGCCCAGTCGCACCCTGTTCGGCCTCACCATAGTCGCATTGTTCGGCTGGAGGACGAATTTCACTTCGAGATGAAATCAGATTTTACCCCCTTTTTTTTTATTAATCAAAAAGCCCCACGAAAATCATCAAGGCAGTGGAGTCACCCACGATCGGTCTTTCATCTCAGTCGAACCGACTTATCTCTGATTTCAAATCGATTTTATACTGTGTCGCAATGATCTCTTAGCACGGTCAATAAGTCAATCCTGGTCGAATTCTCAAGTTTATTTGTCTTAAAGTCCTTAATAACTCACCCAGCTAGTCTAGTTATCTTGTGAGTAGCCAACTCAAAGAAAAACACTGTAGTCGCGTCAATGAAATGCCCAATTTATCCCATCAAAGTCAGAGCCTGAAAATCTGGACGTCACAGTGACCATATCCAGTTATTCACCGTTTTAGTACCCCGGTCATTCACGACGTTACGTCGGGCACTTTTGAAGCCATCCCATGGCGTGTACTTACTGTTGTGAAGCACATCCTGCAATGTAAATTCTATAGAGTTTGAGCTTCGTGAATTTCTTCGTCAATCTCACGTATGATGACGTTTGCTTAAAGATTTAAGGGTTAATGCTCCGAAAAAACCCTAAACTGGTATACTTGTAACAAATTTATTCCAATTGACCATAAAAAGTCCTAAACTGATATACTTATGACAAATTTATTCTAAATTAATTTATTCAACTGCCAAAAACCACAAACTAATACATATATGACAAATATACCCTCCTTTAAATTGGATTAATACCGTAAAAAAAATCACAAAAATTATATAATTGTGACAAATTAAGAGTAAAATCCCAAATTGGTATACCAATCGTCACATGTCATTCAACTTAATAATCTAGTAGTAAAATTTAACGGAAACTAACAAATGGCAAATTTATCAAAAGTGTATCACTATGTGGTAAATTTGTCAAATGTTTATCAATTTGGGGGTTTTTGGTGGTCAAAAAATTAGTTTGGTGTAAATTTATCACATGTGTATTAGTTTAGGGGTTTTTAGGGCATTAAGCCAATATTTAATTTTTGTTTTGATTCTATTGAACAATATTATTTGTTTATTATTTTATTTTCACTCAAGGACTCCAAGAGAAAAAATATCTCCACTTGAGGAAACCTTGGAACATGAGTTTTCGCATTTCGTCAAATAACTTTAGTAGTTTGTCTCAATATTTTTCATGCTAAGCTAGCTTCACATTCTATATGAAATCAATAATCCCTCCTATATGTGGTAATATCTTAGAGTTGTATTGGCCTTGACGGTCGATGTGGTCGATGATACGGAAAGTGCTAGGCATAAGCAATCGGTCTACCCAATGGGTGTGCAAATGAGATTTTTCCCATCATGTGGTCATTTTGTATAATCAAGTCACTAAACTTTGATTTCATTCGCCCGATACACTAACGGTATTTTCTTTTCCCTTTTACACTCAATGTATTATGAAGACTTTTTGAACAATTTTTTCTACATAATAGCGTAAGCGAAAGAAGGGCCCGACGGATTCTCAGTCACCAAGAAAAAAAAAAGGCATACTCTGGTGGCATTAGTGATGGCTCCAACAACAAGAGGCACCATGAAACGGAGCTGCTCAACGCTTGCACCTAAGGTGAAAAGAAAGTTGTAGTCGTTTCCACCAATCTCCCCCACAAGAAACAAAGACTTCTTGAAATATGGATCACAATCTGCTCAAAAGAAAGAATTAAAACAAAAATTAAATGGATAAAAGATGGGTTGGTAACCATATAAAAGATCGTTGTGATAAGATATATTTAAATATTAATCACCCCGTGAAAATATTTTTTTCTTTGTTTTTTTTTTTAATGATCCAAGAGCACGGACAAAAAGCCACATCTACAAGAAGGTTTGTAAAACACCCTGCAAGGGCCATGAACTGATTGAGTTCATGCCTTTGGCCTGAACAAGTAGTCCTGATTAGAGCAATTTGAATGTAGTTAATAGGATCTAAATAGACGATCTTTGGTTGCTTAGCTGGAAATCCGTAATGTTCCAACTAATCATGCCAACTGTAAAGTCACCCTATGAAAGATTTAGGAGCTACATATGCATGATATCAACCAAATCACCTAGATGAATAATCATACCTTGTTTAGATAAGATCGACGGTACAAAATGGAAGTACACACAAACTATCACTATAAAATATCAGTCCTCAATCGGAGCATACAAAAATGAGTTTATGTTTTAACTAGTTGGGTAGTACAAAGAGATGATTTGAGTCCCTTGAACCAGCTGAGCTGGACGTTTAAGGTATGATTCGTCCATAACAACGATCCAAGGTCTTGTGCATAAAAAAATGTCGGATCAAGTGCCGTGGCGCCGGCAACTGCAAAATTCACTCCACTACGAACATGATGTGGCTTCCGCTGCATTTTCATATGCGTATTGCATGCACACCATTTAAACATCTCAACTGATAGTTAAAGATTTCAACTGCACGCAGAGCATGATACGAACACCGCAGGTATAAATAGTTTTTCCTTGAGCATTGTTTTCTACTGCTAGAGATCCCAATATGTATACCAAAATTAGTGGCCTTTTGCATCAAATCCCTGTTCTTTTCCCTAAAAGCAGATTCATTTACAAAAGCAGATGAAGAGTCTGAGAGGACTACATACCTATGAAATCGATCATGAGACGTCCATCTGAAAAACGACCGGTGGGATGCCCAGAGAAGGTTTTGCCATAAGGAAGCTTAGCCACAGCCAGAAATGCGACCGCCCCGGTACTAAGGAAGTTCCTGGTGTCGCTTACAGAGTCGCTGAAATTGAGAATCGACTCGTACCTACGCGGGAGGGTTACGTTGGTCTTCAAAGACAGACAACAATGCAGGAGTATCGAGATTATTATATTATATTTCACGGGAATCTTGAGTATTTTCGAGAGAAGAAGTCTTGGAGATGCTAAGAGAGTTGGTAGACAATTTATGTGCTCTCTTGCTAATATCAATTTTGTGAAAAGATGGGGTTTGGATGTGAGGTTGAATTGCTGAAGGCGGTGTAATCAGGAGTCACTGTGCCCTTTGCCTATACATTGGAGTGTCAGATGGAAGCTCGACATATAAACATGGTGACACGAGAATGTCGTCTTGTGGATGTCTGGGTCTTCCTAGGCGACTCATGTTGTTGATTTTTGATGATCATACAATGATGGCTTGATGTCCCAAAACGACCACCCGTTGAAAACGTGTTAAATGATTAAGAGCCTCATCTGTATTTTTTCCATATCACTACCGAACTGAACGTGACAATATTTGAGTTAGCTCTTTCTACGAAAACGATGAAGTCTCAGACATTCTCTTACTTTTCAAACTATTTTGTATAGAGGAGGCGATTTAGACTATTTTTGTTGGTTTCTAATCTAGTTAGGATGTATCATTACATAGGTCAAAATAAATGGTGAAGACGATATGATGTGAAATAACAGGTCAGATAAAATAGACTAATAGGACATTCTAAGGCATCAAGCAGTTCGAAATGAATATAATCCGCACGAGCTAATGGAAATTATTGTTAGCTGCTGAAATAATTGATAATATTGAAGTACACTATGCAAAATGTCACATGGTGTTGAACAGATTGATCTACCTATGACTTGTTTTTCTTGCGTATTATGCATCGATAATCAAACGCAAAATTATTCTTTTTCTGGCTATGGTCCAAACTGGTTTTGGTTATTGGCTCCCACTTGGACATTAATTATATCCCTCGGCCTCATTTTTATCGTAATTCTAATCCAAAACGAGTTAAGAGACAGATGTATAAAGTGAGTATTGCCGTATCAACTCTCCCAGGTACGTCTCTTATCCCTAATGCTAATATGTGCACCTAAACAAATTAGTACCATCAGAGATATATGGTTAATTAAATACTTTGAAAACATTTTGATTAATATGTGCTATCCAAAATCGTTCATATTAATATGTCAACCCTTCAAAAACATAAATTAAATAAGTAAATTCATCTTTTGATTTGAGAGGATTGGATCATAAAACCAATTGTTAAGAAAAGTCGGATAGTTAATTAGTTGTGTGGCTCACAATATCAACAATAATTTGCAAGATTTTGATTCCATCGGTATTCATGACTCATCGCATGAATGATAATCCAACAAGAAAAGTTTACAGGATGGAAATTTGAAACAAGAACACATAGGTAGAACAACAAGATGTCAATCCACCGAACACAGTGACTCTTTATGACTCGGTGACCATGAGCATACATTCATCTTTGACATTAGAATCGATGCTTTATGCATCATCCCCTTCGGACTTCTAGGCAACGAGACGTGGAGAAGTGAAGGGACCGTCGAGTAAGCCCTTGGCCATGTGCCGATACGCCGCCTCGGTCAAGTGAACTCCGTCCCAAAGTATGGAGGCTGATGGATCTTTACACACGCTTGACGTGGCATCACACATCCTCCTGACGTAGAAATTAAATGGTCCACCAAATCCACAGCAAGCTACACGTGTTGATTTAGAGAAACCTGAAAACGAGAGGACATCGATCTCACCACTTAACTTTATAATTTCATAAAGACGCCGCAAGTAGGATAAATCTTCAATCTATATACATAGTTGAAGGTTCTATATGCCTATTCATCATTGATCGTGAAAGTAAGAAGAAAGTAAACTCACCATACTGTGTTGGTGATTCAAAGAGACGCATGATATCTCCATAATAATCCGCATAGATAATCCTTGCATGGCTATATTTTTGTCTCAAAACTTGCAACTCTCGTTGGAGATAATTGTTGTGATACTTGGCGAATTCATTATAACGATTGAGACAACCAGTTGCCGTATTAGTGTCGTTCTTGGGAAGGCGCGGAGCTGTCGTTAGGAACAATGTCAAGCAACCAATTGGCAGATTCCCTGGCACTACTAACTCCACCACCCCGTGTTCGATGAGCATCTAAAACAATCACATGCCATGAAAAACTTATTGGAGTGCTAAAAAAGGGTTAACCACGCAAGATTTTATTGGACAAATAGTATTGTGCTTTGTTCCTTGCGAGAAAAAGAAAAAGGGCCATACGCTGGTGGCGTTGGCGATGGCTCCAACAACATTTTGCACAATGGGACGGAGCTGCTCAAAGGTTGCATCCTTGGCGAAAGCAAGATTGTAGTCGTTTCCACCAATTTCCCCCACTAGAAATAAAGACTTCTTGAAATATGTATCGCAATCTACAAAAGAAAAGAACGAAAATAAAAATCAAATCATCAAATGACTCAAGTAATTGATTTAAAAATCCTAATAATGATATATTCCAATATTGAAGTCACTCAACGAAAGACTTCTTTTATTTTCCTTTGATATTGCAAGAGCACGAAAATAGAAACCCATCTATCTTGAGACATAGGAAATGCTCTTCAATCCCCATAAATTAATAGACTAGGCCTAAGCGAGTGTGCCTCAGTTTCTAAGTTACAAGTCTAAACATCTCAATCTATTGCACCAAACCTGTAGTGGTCATCCTACAAAAGATTTATGAGCTACAAAGACATGATATCTACCAAATCACCTCAGTAAATATCTTCAGTGAATACAATTGATCACAGAAAAGAGTAATTGCTATACATGTTAGTCCTCAATCGGAGCCTACAAAAATCGGGTTTATATTATTTACCTTGCTGGGTTGTGCAAAGAGAAGATTTAAGTTTCTTGAACCAGTCAAGCTGAACATTTAAGGAATGATTCGTCATTGTCATCGCTGGAATGCCTCGAGCTGCAAAGAATGTTGGATCAAGCGCTGTGGCACCAGCAACTGCAAAGTTAACTCCACTACGAGCATCAACTGAGCCGTTGACTATCTCAAGATATGGCTTCAGATAGGGTAACCCAACTGCTTCCGCTGCATTTTCATATATGTAACGCATATACACCAGTTAAACATCCAAAATTAACACCCCCATTGATGATAAAGACTGCTAAAGATTGTCATTAACTCCGCTTTAAATAAGAAGTTCTTTTTCCTGTCGTTTCGAAATAAAAATATGTACTGTCGTCAGTGAAATATCAACACCAAACGTAGAAAAATAGCCTTGTCTTTGACCTTGGATATATACTGCTGTAGATCCAAATATTCTCAGCAAAAGCTGCAGCCTTCTGATTTAAATGCATGTTCTCTTCCCTAACACGAGCATGCATTTACAAAAGCAAAGAAGAGTTAGAAGAACATACCAATGAAATCAATTGTAAGACGTCCATCTGAAAAACGACCAGTCGGATGCCCAAAGAAGGTCTTGCCATAAGGAGACATCGGCAGGAATGCACGATCCCCGCAGATCGGAGGTAGTTCCCAGTGTCGCTTAGAGAGTCACCAAAGTTGAAAATCGACTCATACTTATGCAGGATTGTCGAGTTGGCCTTCAAAGCAAGGCAACATTGCAGAAGGATCAAGATTATTCCTGTATATTTCATGGCAACTCTTGAGTATTTTTGATAGATAAAGTCTTGATGATGCTAAGAGAGTTGGGCAACAATTTTATATCCTCTCTTTGTTAATTTTCAGTTGGTAAAATTTGGGGTCTTCAAGGTGAGCTTAAATAGCTGAAATTGGTTCAATCGGTTCATTAAATTCTTTGCTTATAATAGAAAGGGTGAGATGAACGGGTAACCGACAGTAAGGGGGCATGAGAACGCCGTTTTTTCGTCATTGAGTCGTTTTGTCGTTACCTCTTACTCATCATTCCTATTGGGCCGACTAAGGTTGTTGATTTTAGAACTTCTTTTCGGTCCCCATTCGACTGGTGGGACGGCGTACGGAGCGACGTGGAAGATAGATGTAGTTATTTCTAAGGTCGTGGAGAATGTCTTTTTCCTCGTTTTGAACCTCCAATAAACCACTGGGGAACCCTTCCACATGGAAGGGGGAGGTGAGGTTCAAATCCCCACCTTCTCGGGAGGGGATGGGGGTAGGGACGCGTAAGTTTGAGAGTGGGTTGCGGAAACCACGGCGCAGCGCAGTGAGTGTAGAGTAGGAATAGAGTAGGGAAAAAAAAAAAAAAAAAAAAAAAAAAAACCTCCAATAATTTTCCAGAAACTATTTGTTGAAACCTCCGAAAACATAGGGGACCGTTAGCAGGTGCCGCAACTTGCGGGCTTCAAGGACTTAGCAATGCCACGTCGAAGACTTCTCTCCTATTTAGTCAAGATTTATGAGAAAAGTCGATAATAATTTTCCTTTTCGTAAATTTAACTTTGTAAAAGATTAGCAAAATGATTAATCATATTCGAAATTTAATGAACATTTCTAATGACACTGACAATTTTCTTTTTAGTAAGAGATTATATTTTTCTGCCTTCGTTTTCCTGTGTGCGTTATTTAATTTCCTCCGAATTATTTATTTTCGCAAGTTATTTTCTCAGCTGCATAATTCCTGTACCCCATTATGAGGAATCTTCCAAAGATGAGCCCAAGTTGGAACCCATGAGGTTTATATTATGCAGTCGAATCCATATTGACGCAATAACTTAAATCAGAATAAAGAGTCAATTTTCTATATCTAGTAAACCTCCACCCATATTGCTACGTCGTAAAACCTGCCTTCATTCATAGTCTCTTCCACCAAATCGTGAGGTGATGATATTTTTTCCTAAAAATCTGTAATTATGCGTGAAATTTCCCATAATACGATCACATTCATAAATCGGTGGCCACTAATTGACCACAAGTGGTTATTCTACTTGTTAGGAAAATTCGTGAAAAGAGTCCAAAACTTATTGCAATTTTGTCAATTTAGTTATAAACCTTCTAATTTTACCAATTAAGTACTAAACATGTTCACGTTTTGTCAATTGAGTCTTTCCAATCAATTTGGCCAAAAGTCATTGACATAGACACCGGCAGTTTTACGTGACACAATCGGCATTGACATAAAAAAAAAAAATTAAAAATTAATTATTTTCTTTTCTTTTCGTTTATTTCTTTCCTTCTCTTTTCCCTCTTTTCTTTTTAGGCCAACCTCACCATGGCCCCACGGCTGGTGAGGGCTTTGCTACCTCGTTTGTGGCTAGTGAGGTTGGCCTCGCTCAAACCATCACGACCACGAGGGAGGCCCCTTACCTAAATCAAATCAAGGCCATGGTGAGGCTAGCCTCGCTTGCGGCCCACACGGGCATAGCGAGCTAGCCACTATAAAAAAAATAAAAGAATAAATAAATCAATAAAAAATTTTAAAATATTATTAAAAAAATGTTCATGTCAAAGCTAGCCATGCCATGAAAGATGGCCGACATCTATGTTGGCAATTTCTTGCCAAATAAACTCAAATAGCAAAATGTGAAAAGTTTTGGAACTAAATTGGCAAATGTAAAATAGGTTTAGAACTTTTTGGACAATTTCCCCCTTCCCCCACCCTAGGGCTCTGTCTCTCTTTATCTCTCTATGGATCAATGCCATCGAGAAGATCCTTCAGGTCTATCAAAGGTTCAATTTTGTGAGAAATTTGAGTATTTTGAAATTCCAATGAATAGATTCTATTAACATCGAAATTAGGATTTGAATGCATAGGTTTCAAAAACTATGAGGACTTGATCACTAGCACAAAATATTTGACTTTCTAATGTAATTTTTCTTTTTCGATTCACTTGAATAACTTTATTCGTTGGTATTTCTGGTTTGTGAGATAAGATGAAGAAATTCAAAAAAAAAAAAAATGTTGTCAACTAGTGGCTCCAGTAAGAGTAAGTTCTTGTTGATTCCCACTTTGGTTGGAATAACCATTCAAAAAGTCCAAAATCAATCGCACTTTAGTCAATTCATTTTTAAATATTTCAATTATATTAATTGATTCATAAACATTTTCACATTTTGTCAATTAAGTCAATCCGGCCAATTACGTATGGAAATTGCTAAGATGGATGTTGATCGATTTACATAACATAGCAAGTGCTGATATGGACATTTTTTGAATAATTTTTTGATAATTTTTTGGGTTTTTATTTTTTATTTTCCTTTCTTTTTTTTACTATTTCTTTTTTTTTAACAAAGGACCAATGACCCTCACTCAGCATTAAGCAATGGCATCGAGGCCCTTGACAAAAACAAGCAAGGGACCACCTCGCCTCGCCTAGGCTAGCCTTGCTAGTGGCCAACCATCACATGAGACTAGCCATCAGCAAAAAAACAAAGAAAAAACAAAATAAGGAAAAAAGGAAAAAAAATCAAAAATTAAAAAGTTGTCCACATTAGCATCAATATACCATATAGGATAACTAACACTAACTAGATTGCATGTTAGCTTTTTTCCAATCAAAATCAATTGGATGGATTTCATTGGCAAAGATGAAAAGGTGTGGGACACAATTGGTACAACTAAAAAGTTTAGAGCTGAATTAGTTAAAGTACAATAAATTTGAAAAAAATTTCGATAATTTTCTCCTCTTTTTTACAATTGTGTTGTTCTACCTCTGAATCCCTCAAAAATCAAGATAAGCTTTTTCTTAATGCTACCGATATGGAATGGTGAATGATCACTGACCTTATCCATGAAACCTCTTCTTTTGCCACTTCATGTATATGGAACTCATGGTCGTGTGAATTGCAAAACGTTGAAAATTCCATTCAATAAATGAAATGGCATGCCTTTTTCCATCAGTCATATTATATGTAGCTCCATCAATGTTGACACTTGCTGAGCTGTAGTGGATACCTGGTCCCTCGTCTAGTCTCCTCCATTCATTCATCCCTATGTTAGGACTGGCCACTCTGTTCTACTTGAATTTGTACCCTTCAGCCTCCTTATTTTCCATATTTTTTCAAACCCTTATACAATTTCAAGATGAGATTAAAAGCAAGGAAGCAAAAAACTTCAATTTAATTGTCGAAAACGGATTCCTAATAAAAATGGATACTTGAATTATCGAGTAACATTAAAATATAAATACAGAAACGTGCCCAAGAATACTTGTAACTATTGATACCTAAATTTTAACGACTTATTTAATCATTTATTAATCGCATAAAAAATTAGAGATTAAATTTTAAACCCTAGCAAAAATAATTTCCATTAAATTGCATGACATATTGACATTAGGAGTATTTGCATTGGTAGTAATAGAGCCTTTTTCATTAAAAGAGAAAAAAAGAAAATTAATTAACATAGCCATTACTTAAAAGAGAAAAAAAGAGAGGAGAAAAACGAGACTGGGCTAGGCCCAAGCTGGCCCAGCCTTCTTTCCTGTATTCTTTCTTCTCCTCTTCTTCTCCCTGCTCCTTGCCTGGCTCTCTTCTCTTCTGGGCCCAACCCGCATGCCTATTCTTCTTCCTCCCCTTATGCCACTCGCGCCTTCCGCAAAAAGGAGAGCAATGGAGGTACAAAGACAGGGGAGCAGTAGGTTGCAACGTGATCCCAGGGTCGAGGATCAAGCCGGCCACTACAAGCTGGCATTGGCAAAAGCCATGTGCACTTATCGCTGGCTAAGCTTAAAAGGAAGAAAGCAAAAGGTTTTCGGGGGTCTTCAGCGAGAGAGAGGGGGAGGGGTCCGGCTGCTTGGGAGATCTTTGAGCAAGTGAGAGGAAGAGAACTAGAGAGTGAGGGAGCTCGAGAAGGTGGTCGACCATCGTTGGAGTCGGTTCGTCGGCCACCTTTGTTGGTCGTTGTTAAGGGCCCATGAGGGGCTACAAGCCCTCACTAGATTAGGTGAGAATCGGCCTCGCTTGGGGCTTTCGAGGGTTCGATGACCCTTGCTAGCCACAAGCGAGGGCCAACTTCACTGATGACTATGAGGGCAGCCTGCCCCAAGGTGAAGGTAGCTCATCCAGACAAGAACGTCCCTTGCTGGCCATTAAGGAGATCAACCTCGCCCAAATCTAGTGAGGTGACCCTTGCGAGGGCTAGCCTTGTTCACGGCAGCCTCCTTAGGGAAGGGATCGCCTCACCAACATTGACGAGGGTGATTCTCTCTTAGCCCTTTTCGGCATTGCCAATGGGCGGTTAGCCACCAATGAATAAGAAAGAAAAGCCAAAAAAAAAAAAGGGAAATTTTTTTTGAAAAAAAAGAAGATAAATGGATAAAATGCCATTGATCAATCAAAAAGTCAAGCCATTTTTTGAAGTAGACATAGTAAGGTGCTTTTTTGAAATAAGATCCACTTCAAGCTTTCATTTGAGAAAATAATAACACTTCAAGTCTTTATTTGAAACAAGGTCTACTTCAAACCTTTATTTGAAATAAGTCTACTTTAGAGTTTTCCTCCAGTTCTATATATATGGTGTGTTTACTGAAAATTTGGTTTTTGCTGTAATTTTTGTCACAATATACCTTTAATTTCGAATAACTACTTGACAATAGAAAAATTCCTCAATCGATAAGAAATTTTAAATACCAAATATCCTCCTTTTCCATTTTTTCATAAATTAACTGGGAGTGTATGGAGGTATCCTCGATAATTTCAAGTTTTAAGATTAATTAAATCATTGAGTCTGCATCATGTCATTCATCTTCCAACAAGTACTTCCTATTGGAAGTTCCACTTTTGTTTCTGGCAACTTAAATTCTTTAAAAATATATTTTTCTCAATATTCTGAGGCCTATTATTGGAAAATTTGCCTAATTTCATTTTCAATCATCAATATATCATCAACAAATATCATGATAAATGAATTTCCTCTCCTTGAAGTAAATAGGGAATAATAAAATAAAAAAAAGATCAACAGTTGTTAACATCCAAGAAATTAAAGGGGAGGAAGATGAAGGACAAGAAGAAGATCCGTTAGATTTTTCAGTTCTTGCGTTTCGAGCATTCGGTCACTCTCTGCTTCTTCTCTCTCTCTCTAACCCTCGAGCCGAGCTACACCATCGTATCGTGGCCTCCAACCGCCGCCGCTGCCAGGCCACGTCGGCGTTCGGCAGCAGCGCCGCCCCTCTCTCCGCCTCATCCAAAACACCCTCCCCGAAACCCTTAGGTCCCTCGCTTCAGTTCTCCAGGATTGCTCGAAGATGGACGAGGACCAGGAGACGGAGAGGTTCAGGATGGACAACTATTACGACGACCGGCAGCAGATCAACGGGGAATTCTACTACCGCCGGCGGAGGGAGAAGCTTGCCCAAACCAAGGACGACATGCTCTACGGCGTCTTCACGTTGGGGGACTCCGATTCAGACTACGACGACTCCTCCAAGAGGAAGCGGAGGAAGAACAGGGACCTCCTAGGTAAGGTCGATCTATCGAAGCCCGTGAATTTCGTGTCCACCAGCACGGTCATGCTGAACAGAGAGATTGAGGAGAACTCGAAGATAGAGAATGAGGATGAAGAATCCGCTGTCGTGGATGAGGATAGGTCGGGCTTGGGGGTCTTGAGAAGAACCAACAAGGGATTGTGACATTCATTGAAGCAAAGTTGCGTCCTAGGGATATGGGTGTGGGTTTCAACGACTTACGAGGAAACTCTTGTAAAGGCACCTGTTGCCTCGTTAGGGCCAGAGGAAAAGAAGCCATCACCTGACGTACTCGGTAAGGAGAGGCTTTGGTCTAAGCAAGCAAAGAAGGCGACGCTGAAAAACAAAGCAAAATATATTAAAGTAGAAGAGCTGTTGGTGAAGAAGCAGGAACAGGGCGTTGAAGTTGTGCAGAAGGACTCGACGTGTGTGGACCTCAGTTTAGGGTATTAGCAAACTTGGAGAATCTGAACGCAGAAGAGAAGGCAAGGGAGAGCGATGTTCCTATGCCTGAGCTCCAGCACGACATAAGGTCTATTAACTGAGTTGGATATTCAAAAGATCGATAGGGACATGAGGAATGGGAAGGAGAAGTTGCAAGCTGAGGCAGAACACCAGAAGAAACAACCGAATGACATGAAGGAGATCATGACATTAGACTCGCTAGCCAAGTCTTTTGGTGACATGCAAAGGAGGTTTCCTGATGATTATAAGCTTTGTAACTTATCCTGCATTGCTTGCTCATTTGCACTCCCTCTGTTTATCAGAGTATTTCAGGGATGGGATCCTCTTCGGAATCCCTCACGTGGGTTGGAAGTTGTTTCACGGTGGAAATCTCTATTGCAAGGACAGGAATGTCTATATATATGGGATTTGGGATTCCCTTATACCCAGTTGGTTTCAGAAGTTGTCTTGCCTGCTGTGTGAATATCAGGCGTTGACACTTGGGAGGCAAGAAATCCGGAGCCAATGCTTCGATTTCTTGAAGATTTTGTGATCGGTCTTCTCGCATGTGGCCGCAAGTTCAAGTTTGTCAGTTTCTTCTCAAGTAAAGGGCATTTGGAATTCATTTATTTATTTTCATATTAACTGAATGTTGATATGCATGACAAAAGCAAGTATGCTGGCATCTTTGCGTCGCTGTGGCATGACTCTTCCGCGGTCTCTCTCTCTACAAACACAGCAGCCGAGCCTCCGGCAGTGGCTTTTTGTCTTAGAATCGGCAACATCCCGGCGCTCTTGAACTCGAGCTTGCTCTCCCTGCTGGATAAAGCTCGCTTATTCTCTCTTTTTACCTCATCCAAAGTGCAATCAACGGCAATGGAAATTTGGAAGATGGCGAGAGGATGGGAGAAAATAAAAGCAAAACGGAAATCAAACAGACGAAATTTGGAATAAATCGAAGACAATTCTAGAGTTCAATCGGAGACGGAACGTCCCAGTATTTGTTGACTGTTGATTGAGGAAACTCTGTGGTCAAATTCCGTTGCCACGGCAGCGAGGTGAGCAGCATCTTCAAACCGCTAGCGACGCTTTCTGTGCTTCGATCGGTGCTGGAAGCAACAATCGTCAGAGAGCTCAGTATCGATGAATCGTTGGTGGGTACTCCGTTCGCGGTTGGATTCTCTCTCTCCAGATTTTCTCCGACGAGATGTTTTTTTTTTGCATCTTTTCTCTCTCTCGCTCCGGATTCTCCTTATTCATCTCCGCCAATTCAGATCTATCTCGCTTCAGATTCCCACAGTGAATGACACCGTCAGATACCACATTTGAGTCGTGGCCACACTAATTCCACTCTGATTCTTGTCGTCACTTTCCTGTCCTTGCACATGTCTGGACCAGATTTATATGTGGCCGGGCCATCTCAAGCTCACGCTGCCATCGCCGCCAAACCATCATCAAGGGTGTTTCATATCCAATTGAACTTCCAAGTCAAAATTTCGATTCACTCCAAAAAATGTTCTGTCGATTCTTGCTTCTTTCTGTTCGCTCCCACTTCATCACCATCTTTCGAATTCCTTTGTTTTGCCCATGCCTCGCACAAAGGGAATGCGGGGTGGTGTTCACTGCTTAAAAGAGCTTTATCTGATTGCCAAGGCTGAGGTTGGATGGATCATCATCATCTAGACAGGATCCGCCTATTCGAAGGATGAGATTCTTCGGGTTCACTCCTGGCACTCCTGCCGGTCCGACATCGTTTCATCAACCAACCGCAACAGAGGGCAATCTGAGTCATCAAAATCATCCGAGAAGATACGCCAAGCATGAAGATTGGCAGTGGTGAGCACGAAGAGAAAACAACGAAGAATAAAAAGGTGCGAAGCGAAGCGAAGCGGTGGATGGAGATGATTCGGATTTTGCGTGGGGATTGTGGGGAAAACATGAAATTGAAAATGAAAAAAGTAATCCCGATTCATTTGGGATTTTTTTATTATTTATTTTTAACCCAATAACAAATTTCAAACAAAATTGCTTCAATTTAAATCGCTAGAAAATGCCCATTGCAATGAATATTGACGAGTTGGCAAGTTCAAATTCTTATTTGATATTGACGTGAACATTTCACACTCTTATTTACAAGGAAATCCACTCTAAACTAGTTTTTTTTTTCGATTTAAAAAAGATGATTTTATTTTAGATTTTTATTTGAAATTTTTCTTAAATTATGTAATGGCTGTTTTAGCAAGAAATACTGACTAATGCAGTCCTCAAACATGAAAATGGAAAGGGTGGGGGTTATGATGGTGGTATAAAAATGGAGGAGCTGGACTTCAAAGATTTGCATAAACACTTGTTGGGTGATGGTTATTGATCTTTCGTTATTTCAATTTTGATGGCTCGGCATGAGAGGAAGGAGATGAAGCGATGGAGGAGTCTCTAAGGAGTATGACTGAGAAGAGGAAATTGGAATTTTCTTTAATTTTGTTCTATTATAAATTTCAAACAAACTTCCCTCATTTAAATGGTGAGAATCTCGATCGCATCACGATAAAGATTTGGTCCATGAAGGAACTCAAATCCGTATTTGATAATCAATCCCAGGTCTCTAAGAGAATCCTTGAACAACGAGTCGGGCTTTATACCTGACAGCTTCGTTTTTCTCATTTCGTTTTCTGATAAATACCAATTTATATCCAGCGGGCTTTATATTATCGAGGATATGAGTTACAAGTCCAAAAACATCTCGTTTAGTTAGGGAAGCTAATTCAACTTTAATTGCTTCCTCCCACTTAGGCCAATCTCGCCTTTGATAATAGATTGCGGCTCACAATTATCATCCATAATTTTATGAGCAATTGAGAATGCAAAAGCATCATCAATGATGATTTTATTTCGATCCCAAATTTCATTACAATATGTAATGGAATTCTCGGTATTCCTGGGGCTAGTGTTCCTTTCATGGGTTTGCGCCTCTTCAGGGATAATAAGCTCTTTAGGAGCAAGCACAACCCTAGGCTCTTCTAGAGCGGATTCCTGATTCTTTCCCCTTCGTTTTCAAGTAGCAGTATCTTTTGATCCTATCGGTCTACCACGCTTCAAGTGCAGGGGATTTTAATCCATTTTAGCCTGTCGTTCAGGAACAACTATTTTAGCTGGAGCATTTGCAGCTGGAATATGATAATAGTAGTAGATAATAGGCAAACAAGGGACCATCTACAAGATGCGTCCACTAATACCATAAAATATCGAAATAGTCCACTTAGTGGTTGTATTGGTCCACAAATATCACCCTGAATTTTTTGCAAGAATAGAGGGGATTCAAGATTAACCTTTGTTATAGAATGTTTGATAATGAGTTTTTCTTATGAGCAAGCCTCACAATTATAATCTCTAGACAACAATACATTCATATCTATTAAAGGGTGCCCTTTTGTATTTTGAATTATCTTACGCATCATTGAAATGCCAGGTTGACTAAGGCGATCATGCCACCATCCAAACTGATAAGGGCTTACTAATCTCCAGGATATGGTGGCGTAGGTTTCAACAACCTTAATTATGACACAATACAAACCCATAGAAGAAGCTTCTAGCTTCTCATGGATGGTCCTCAGGCCCATCTTATAAGAGGAAATGTTAATATATTCCTTATCTTGCTCATAAATAGTCTTAATATGGTACCTATTATGGCGTACATATTTGAAACTAAGCATATTCCTTTTTGATTTATTGCTTAGAAATGCATTCTCAATATGCAGAATTGTGCCATTTGACAAAATAGTTGTGTCATTCCCAAAACTATCAATAATCAGAACAAGACCTAATATTGTATGGATTTGTGCCTTACGCAATGTCATACTTAAGAAAAAGTGTCTATTACGAAATATAGTATGTGTTGTTGCACTATCAAGCAAATAAACATTTTTCTTTTTTTCAATATTTTCCATTTGCATTTATATTGACAACTTCAGGTGTCAAGTATTATAAAATTTGCATATAATCCTTGCAAAATCAAATCCTTAAATTCATTAAAAGGATTTTCTAATATCCACTACCACTTCAGGATTGGAATGATACCTTTAGATTTGAAATTGGCTTTGGGCCAAGAAAAATAAAAATGAAGAATTAATAGAAGAAGATGAAGTATAAGTTGATTAATAAAATGAATACCCACCTTGCAAAACTTACTTACTCAGTTGGTAGATTTTCGTGTTGATAACGTGTTGTAAAATATTACGTTGCGAATATATAATAGAAAATAGATTGAGAAGAAAAAGCAAGTGAACACCAGAGATAGTAAAGAAAGCTAAAGGAGAGAGTTTTATTTCTAGTGTATCACTGTTTTGTTTCTGTTGTGATTGTGTTCTATATTGTTGTACATCAAAACTAAACTACTATTTATAGGAGAACAAGAATGTACTTATCATTAATATCAATGTATCGAATGATACATGTACTGAATATGGGAGATGAACGTTCATTGTATAGGGAGATGTACTCAGAATGTATGTACGAATGTACCATACTAAGTACATTAGATAAGATGAATATAATGAATATTCATTCATGTATTTCATAACAACATTTCATTTATGTAGTAATTTAGTATTGAATGGCACCACCTGTCCGGCCACCATCTCCACCCACACTAGTGTCGCTTGCGGTCGGCCCACACTATAACTCCATCATCGCTTGTGGTCAGCTCCGTCGTTGCTCATCCAGATCCAGCCGCAAGCCTAGCTCTGTCCACTGATCTCACAGTAGGCTCCATCCTTGCTTACCCCTTTCAACGTTGCTCCAGTCTCGTCCATGGCCGCAAGCCTAGCCGGTCTATGGCTCGCGAAGTAGTGATCAATCGCCGAAACTTGCGAATCATCTTGGAAATTATTGATCAACTTTCTTCTTTGTCCACATCGGTTATGAAAGAACATAGGGAATGCTCGGTTTTGCCCCTATTCTCCAATTGCGAAGATTGAGCAACTCGTTTGCATTTGGAAGCTTCATTACCAACACTCACTCACCGGCGACGTTTTCAGATCCTACTCGTGTAGCTTGATCAATAAGCGCAACCCAGAACCCATCCTCGATAAGGTTATTTCATTCCTCTCTTTCATGCCCTGTTTTAGAGAAGTGTGAGATCAATTTCCGTCCATGAAACCTATATGTAAATCATTGAAAATCTGAGTTGTAAGTTAATGATTGGTGATGACATTATCGTTCTAAATACTTATTTTAGATGGAAAACCATTTCGATTTCATGACTAAATCTAGAAATCTCCATGCATGCAGGCTGTTTGTTGAAATGTCTCCATAAAGTCGTGAAGTGTACTTGAGAGAGTTGCTTAAATCTGTTGGCTGAAGTGTTCATCATTTGGTCAAATCACAATAGGAATCTAGATTCATTTACATTACTTCTCTTTTATGAGACTTGAATATGAAATCGAGAATAACACAAAGAAATAGATTTGAGGGAAGATGGCCATGGACTACAAGCTCCAACAGCAAAATAAAAAACAAACGAAAGGATCGGCCCTCCTTGTGTTTAGATGATAGGCAGCGGCATCTATTTTCTCCCGGAGATTGTATTTCTATCCGATGAAAGGCCGGACATCTTCGAAGCCAACTAAGCTTTCCAAAAACAGCAGTAACCAGAGCAACTCTTGATCCAATCAATCGTCAAACTAGCTCTTGATGGGTATTCCATTGTCCACTTATAATCAAAATGCTCGAGAAGAAGAAAAAAATAGAAAAAGAATTAAGAGATTGAGATGAAACGGTAGACAGTAAAATAACTGGACCAACTTGATGGGTATTTTATAAGTGATGATGGGCTTAAGTGGGCTCGTTCGTCCATGTTGGGCCTAAAAGCCCGAACCACAAGATAAGGGCCCATGGAGGAACGGTTGTGATGTGAAAGGCTACGTTGTTTAGATACGAGGGGTTATGTCTTTTGGAGGAACGTTTTATATAGGAGAAGTATACTATCAGTGCCATAACTTATGTATGGCACTCACTTTGGTACCAAAAGTTTCCATCGGATCACTTAAGTTCCAAAAAATTTCAAAAATACTCACTTTGGTGCCAACGCCGATCTAATCGGCCGGAAATCCGATGTTGCCTTTTTTTTTATTAATTTCTTATATTGATGTGACTCATCGGAGAGTCCAGTTAGCGTGTAAACCACCAAACGACGTCGTTTGGCATCTTATAGCCCAAGTCGAAACCCTAAATCCCCAAATCGAGAGAGAGAGAGAGAGAGAGAGAGAGAGAGAGAGAGAGAGAGAGAGAGAAGCCATGGCGGCGTTGTCTTTTTCCTCGAAGAACAACACTAGCAGAGAGAGAGAGAAGCCATGGCGGCGTCGTCTTTTTCCCCGAAGAACAACACTAGCAAAGAGAGAGAGAGAAGCCATGGCGACGTCGTCTTCTTCCCTGAAGAACAACACCAGCATAGAGAGAGAGAAGCCATGGCGATGTCGTCTTCTTCCCCGAAGAACAACACCAGTAGAGAGAGAGAAGCCATGGCGACGTTGTCTTCTTCCCTGAAGAACAACTTGAGCACTAGCCACTCTCTGAGCAGAGCCCAATCTATCATCTCCATCTGCGCCCTCCTTGTTTCCCTCGCACTCCTCATCTTCTCTCTCTCTCTCTCTCTCTCTCTCGCACCTTCAACCCCCTTCTTCCTCCTCCTCCTCCGCCCTCGCCTCCTATTTTCCCATCACTTCTTGGCGAGCGATGGTGGTTGAGCAACGATGGCCGAGCACGGTGGCTGAGCGACGGTGGCCAAGCAAGCTAGGTCGGCGAGGATGAACAAAAAAAAAAAACCCTAATTTCAATCGCAAATGAGCTATACGGCGTCGTTTTTCTTAAGCCATCCACATAGGACATCAAAACGACGTCGTTTTCTTAAGTAGGATAGAAAATGATGTCGTTTAAAGGGTTTATCAAATTTTTTCAAAAAATATAAAGCCACGTAATCATTTTAGTCAGAATTTCTCACCGATGGCACCAAAGTGATTGTTTTTCCTCCGATTTGGCACTTAAGTGATCTAACGGAAACTTTTAGTACCAAAGTGAGCACCGTATATAAATTATGGGCGATATTATGAAAGTGCTAGTATAAACACCTAGAAGGGGGTGAATAGGTGTAAAAACAGATTCTACAAAATACAGTGAAAACCTTTACTTATAACCTGAGTCTGAATAACAACAGACTTTTGAAAGTGAGTCTGAAGAGCAGCAGACTTTGAGCGAGATCAGATTTTAGTAGTTAAATAGAACTACAAACAGAATAAAAAGATTTAGGGAAGAGAATAAGAACACAAGGTTTATAGTGGTTTAGCTTAATTCAAGCCTACGTCCACTCTCCCACGCTAACAGCCTTTTTAGCTGGATTCCACTATGCAATCAACAAGAGATTATAACTTTGAGTGCAAATACTTAGCAGTAGATCATATTATCTCACTAAGTCACTCTTTTGGTATTTCTCTCATGATCACAAACGTTTAAGCTCACAAAGTGTATGAACAAATATCGTTAAGACTTTGTAATTATAAATTCTACGCTCCGTCTCTTACTTGCTCATCAGTCCTTCATCTCCTTAAATACTCATCCACTTCCAAACTAGCCGTTGGACAATATCTTGAGGATCGTCTTCCAATCTACTTATTGGACAGATCTGTATCTAGAAGATTTGGTAGCCGTTGAGTGACAAAAATATAATCCCAAATTGATTCTGATTGCTTATACAAACAGAATATTGGTTTCCATAAGTAGAGTTTCTTCTTATAGAAAGTTCTTGTATTTGCAATCCAATCATCAATCAATTAGGGCGCGCATGATAACCATTATGTTCAAGAAATAGTTTTGAAACATAAATAGATTTTTCTATTTCTATTTCTAGAAGAGTTTTTAAGCAAAAATAACCGTTTGATAACGACACAAAATTTCTACTCTAAAAATAGAAATTCGTTTGATAACGACACAAAATTTCTTCGTTTCGGATGGCGGCGGCGGCGGCGACCAACGACCTTTAATATAAAAAATAAAAATAAAAATGATTTAGTAACAAAAAAAATAATGAATAAAATAAAATAAAATAAATCATAAAAAAATAAAATAAAAATATCATTTTATTTTAAAATAAAAATAACCTTAAATATAAATTAATTTTATTTATTCTATTTTATTTTATTTTACGAATAAATTTATTTTTAAATGAATGAAAATAAAAATAAAAATAATTTTATTTGGCAAAACACTCAAGGCAAATAAAACTAATTTATTTTTAATTATCATAAAATTATTTTTAATAAATTTAATAAATTTATTTTTAATAAACTAAAAATAAAATGATAAATAAAAAAAATTTATTTATTTTAATTAATTTATTTTTATTTTTAAATGAATAAAATGAATATATTTATTTTTATTTATTTTTATTTTTAATAAAATGAGGAGAGGCGGAGGAGGAGGAGGCAGAGACGTAGAGGAGATGAGGGAGGACTTACCGAAATTAGGGTTTAGTGAGAGAAATTATTTCTGATTTCTCTTCCAGAAATCAGAAGTAAAAAATTTTAGCTTCTGATTTCTCTTCCAAACCTATTTCTGAAATAGAAATCTATTCCAGAAATAGAAAAGCTGAATAGGTTTATCAAACGGATTTCTCTTCCAGAAACAGGTCTGGAACAGAAAAACTATTTCTGGAACAGAAATTTTGGGTTGTCATGCACCCCCTAATTAGATTGAGTCAATCAAATCCATTTTGATGTGGAATTCAAACCAAATCACTAGCCGTTATATGATTGAGTTTGTATTACGTTCTGTTGAATCTGGATGTAAAGTCTGAGAACAATAGACTTTACAATCCGAGTCTGAGTGCAATAGACTTTATAATATGAGTATGAACAAATTTAACTTTAAGGTTTGAACACAGTTTGAATAAGTTCAGCTTCAACATAGAGTCTGTTTTCTAGTTCAGCTTCAGCATAGAGTCTGTTTTCTAGTTCAACTTTAGCATAGAGTTTGTCTTCTGGTTCTTCATTCACGTTCAGTCTGGAATTTGTCAAAGTGAACAGACTTCTAATGTAGAACAGACTTTGACATTAAAGTCTGACAGTCTTCAAACTTTGACACAAAAGTCTGGAAATCTTCAAAATATACTTTGGACATAAGTTACATTCAGTCTTCTAGTTCTTCCAAGTATAGTCTTTGATAATATCCTTTATATGTTCTATCATCTGCATAGTCTGTTACTCAACCATTAAACACGTTAGTAGCCTTTGATTTATTTTGTCAGTTTCAAAACATCATAAGGGATTTCCCTAACATAGTGTACTTCTCCCGTTTTACGTTGAAGAGTTACGTCTTTTGGAGAATACGTTTTTAAGGGAAGAAAAGAAAAAGAGAACGTACCTTTTGAAAGAACGTAACGAATGATAGAGAATCTTTTGTGGAATTCCGATGAGTACCACCTGGAACTAAGTGGATCTATGTAGAAAACAACTCTAGAGTAGAAGTAAAAGGAATTGGCACCTACCAACTGAAGATACGTGGTGGACGCACCTTATTCCTACATGATGTATTGTATGCTCTGAAGATTCGTCGGAATTTAGTGTCTATTTTAATGTTGGTTAAGTTTGGTTTTAATATGAACTTCCATAATAGTTGTGTGGATTTATATTTGGATACAAATTACTATGGTTGTGGTTAATTTTTTAAATGGTTTCATTATATTAAATATTGACAATGGTAATGCCAATGTTTGTTATTCCCTTTTCTTGTCTCTTAATTTATATGATAATGATGTGAATGTGTGGCATGCTATATTTGGTCATATTGGCCAATAACATATGAATAGACTAGCCAAAGATGGCTTGTTGGGTAACATTGAAAAAGTCGATTTGCCTATATGTGAACATTGCCTAGTGGGGAAAACGACAAGAAAATCATTTAGAAAAGGTAAAAGAGCTTAATTTCCTTTACATTTAATTCATTCTGACGTTTGTGGTCCTATGAATGTGAGAGGAAGGCATGTAGCTATTTATTTCATCACATTTATAGATGATTATACTCGATTCGAATATGTTTATTTGATTTCTCATAAATCTGAAGCATTGAGTTGTTTCAAAAGTTTATGAACGTGGTAGAAAATCTATTAGACAAGGAAATAAAAGTATTGAGATTTGATCGAGATCGAAAATATTTATTTGATGAGTTCAGAAAATTATGTGATGGAAAAGAAATAGAAAGACAGTTGTCTATTCCATATACTCCTCAACAAATTGTGTTACGGAGAGAAGGAACAGAACCCTACTGGAAATTGTTAGATCAATGATGACGCATGCTAACTTACCTATTACCTTTCGGAGTGATGCGTTATTAATTGATGCATATATACTTAGTGTCTTCCAAATCAGTTACTTCCACTCCATATGAGTTATGGATAAGTAGAAAATCAGGCTTGAGTTTTCTTAAACCATTGGGCTGTGCTGCCTATACTCATGAGCCATCTCATAAGTTTGGGAAACTGGGTCCTAAAAGAAAGAAGAGTATTTTCATAAGATACTCTGAACACTCGAAATTGTATATGTTCATAGGTGAGTAGGAAAGTATAACTGAATTTGAATCACATAATATTACATTCTTAGAGAATGAATTTCCTAAGAAGGGCGAAATAGGTGAGGATTACTCCATATTTTAAACCTTGGATCCAAATAATGAATTTAGTGAAGTTCGTCCAAGTGGGAGTAACATGAGAAGTGATGAATTTAATTCAATTCACTCTCAATTACAACCACATGATGAGACGATATTGTCATTATCTAATCCGAATGGGAGCATAATAAGGAATGATATGTAAAGTGTACAATCTCCCATACGGCGAACAAGTCACAAAAGTATTCCCCGTCGACGCTTTAACATTGAAGGAGAAACTTTTATGGTTGCTCCACAAGATGAGAATGAGCCAAAAAAAAATGTTAATGAGGCTCTAAATTGCCATAGTAAGGAAAAATCGATGCATGCAATGAAAGAGGAGATGGAGTCAATGAAGTCGAACCATGTTTGAGAACTAATTAATCTTCCAAAAGGACACAAAACCATTGGGAACAAGTGGGTTCTCAAAATAAAGCGTAAAGCTGATGGCTCGATAGAAAGGCATAAAGCTCGTATTGTGGTGAATGGGTATAATCCATAGAAATGAATTGATTATGAAGAAACATTTTCTCAAATAGTAAGATTTACTTCGATTCGCATTATTCTGGCAATAGTGGCTAGTATGGATCTTAAGTTATATCAAATGGATATAAAGACTACTTTCCTTAATGGAGAATTAGAGGAAGAAATATATATGGAACAACCTGCTTGTTTCATTATGGAAGGCCAAAAAGGAAAGGTATGTTGACTTTTGAGATCGATATATGGTCTTAAGCAGTCGTCGAGACAATGGTATATACGTTTTCATAATGTCATAATGGTATATGATTTTACAATGATAGATAGGAATCATTGTGTATATATCAAAAGATCAAAAGATTAATTTGTGATCATATCATTATATGTTGATGATATACTAATTGCCGGAAGCAATATGGAGTTTGTTAATATGATCAAGAGTTGGTTATTTTCCAACTTTAAGATGAAAGATATAGGTGAGGCTGCATAAATTCTTGGAGTTAAAATTTCAAGAGGTCGTTCGAAGAGATCATTATTTCTTTCGCAAGAAACATACATAAATAATATTCTTGAACGATTTCATATGCAAGATTGTAAACCCATAAATACTCCTATTGCAAAAGATGAAGGATTGAGCCATAAATTATGTTCAAGGACTCCACAAGAAAATGAACAAATGAAACATGTTCCTTATGCTAGTGCCGTGGGATGCTTAATGTACGCTATAATGTGTACAAGACTTGGCATATGTTTTGCAGTTGGAATTGTGAGTAGATATCAATCTAATCCAGGTCAAGCACATTGGAAGGCCGTTAAAAGAATACTGAAGTATTTGAAGGGAATTGTTGATTACAAGCTGAATTACCTAGAAAAAGATCTGCTATTTGAAGGCTATTCAGATGTTGATTGCGGATGAGATTTAGACGAAAAGAAATCTACCTCTAGATTTGCTTTCTTACTAAATAATGACGCCATATCTTAGAGTAGTAAAAAGAAAACGTGTATAGCCTTATCCACAATAGAAGCTGAGTTCGTGGCATTATTAGCAGCAGTACAAGAAGATGTTTGATTTAAGAGATTTTTGGATAATTTAGGTGTTATTGGGTATGTTGCAAATCCATTATTGGTTAACTGTAATAGCCAAGCAGTTATAGCGTACACCAAAGATCCAAAATATCATAGCAAGACCAAACATATAGATATCAAGTATAATTTTGTCAAAAATATGGTTGCATGAAAATATGTAAACTTATAGTACATTTATACCCATATAATGGTAGCAGATCCTATGATAAAACCAATACCTAGATATGTGTTTTGTGGTCATGTAAAATATCTAGGACTGCATAGAGGCTGATGTACTAAATATTGTAATTTCTCTAAAGTGTTCACATTTAATGAATTTGAGTTTTTCATCATTAATGCCTATAAATCTTTGTTTGACATTTATGCATTTTAGTGCTCAGTGCATTATATAAAGTTGAGAAAGTATGTCGGATAGATAAAAGATTAGCTCACTTACACGGGTAATCGCCTTTTATTTACTATATGATAAATAGATATGAAACGGCTTTTAAGCTTATTATCTAGGTGATAATTGAGAGCTCAAGCTTAAAATACATATGTCACATTAACTGAGTATTAAGATGATGACATAATATTTACTATGTCCGAAAGTAAAATAACACATATATTTTACTTTATCTATCTACGATGTCGATGTGAGTTCGATGAATTTTGTGAATGAGTAGATATGTGAACTCAAGTTAGATATTAGGTATGTCTGAACTATTATCTGTACGGTATTGATGGTGTAGACATACGCTTCATGGGAAATGAGTTAATACCGTAATACGTATTTCATATTACGTATGCATAAGACGACTAATAAAAGTGTCAAAAGTTTGATCTCAACTTTTATGCCGCATGAGACTCTTGAGGAAAAAAGTTTATCAATTTTTAGTGCCCTCATGACTCTTACTTATTCTCAAGATTTTTATTCAGTATTTGCTATCTTAGGATGTTGCCAATGATCATAAATTGATTCGATCTAATGTGACATTTCTAAAAAGCAAGTTGAACTGAAATTAAGAGTTTGAAGAAAAATGAAGATCGAATTAGGATAATTACATTCTAGTTTTGTATTCACTAGTTGACCAATTATGACTATCTTTTGGATAATCATAATTATGAATACAATGTATATATCACTGTTTAAAAAGAAATCAAGAGAGAGATATAAATGTGATCGATCGATTTAGGGTATTGTATACTAAATCTACTCAGAGCGTGATACTCATTATGAGCTGCTATATATTCCTAACAGATGTATGGCAACAAGCTCTCAAAATATGCTGGTCGCACGGATTATTCACCGGTATGGATATTGTAAAGAAGTAAAGAGAATCATGTTCGATTCACCATATGCGAGTGGGAGATAATGCGTATTTTATATGTGATGATGGGCCTAAGTGGGCCCGTCCGTCCATGTTGGGCCTAAAAGCCTAGACCACAAAATAAGGGCCCATAGAGAAAAACAGTTGTGATGTGAAATGCTACATTGTTTAAATACGAGGGGTTATGTTTTTGGATGAACGTTTTACGTTGAAGAATTACGTCTTTTGGAAAATACGTTTTTAATGGGAGAAAAGAAAAAGAGAACGTACCTTTTGGAAGAACGTACATCTTTTTCAGAAGAAAGAAACTCACTCCCTCCAAAATAGAAACGTAAGAACAAAGTACCCTCACATTCAGAGTTTTCTCCCCTAATAGCAACAATATGCTTCTCGGTAGAATGGAATCAGGATTTTTCCTCGAATTCCAACATTGGTGTTTAATCTATGGCAAAAAAGGTACGTTCGATTTCGTAATGTATTTTTGATCGGTGATACATGTGTTTTTGGGGCTCGTCTTCCGCGTTCGTTTTAGGGGTTCAATTAAGTATCGAAACCGATTTTAGGGAATCTGTTATTCCCAACACAACTAAACCAAATTCCTAGTTCTACGAGAAAAGATGAATAAACTAATGTCAGTTAAGGTAATAGCATAATTGTGACTAACAGAGGAATAGATTTTAAGGAAGACGGCTGGAGCTTGAACAAGGCGATGGATGAACATGGGCGAGAGAACATGAGCGAGCAACAGAGTCGACACATAGAGAGGTGGTTTGAGCTCATTTGCCATTTTCCCCAAAATGACAATTTAGAGCATAGAAGAAAATCAAGCACTAGAATCATGTTCTTCTTTATGCTGCAAGCAGGAGAAGAGGATAGTTATTGATGTCCTCGATCATCGGCCCCATTTTGTGAAGAAAATCAATTTCCTCCTTCATGACCTCCACAATGACCGAAAGCTCTAGCCCGTTGGGCTCGTGGGGGACAATCCCAATCCCGCAAAGGAACTCGTAAGCCCATGCCTAATTCTCAATCCTCTCGCTTTTCATCTTCTCCAAGTTGTATAGGGACGAAGAGGAGTCCCTATCCATCCGGCCCAGTCGAACCCTGTTCGGCCTCACCATGGTCGCATTGTTCGGCCTGGAGGACGAATTTCACTTCGAGATGAAATCAGATTTTACCCCCTTTTTTTTTATTCAATCAAAAAGCCCCACGAAAATCATCAAGGCAGAGACATAACAAGCTTCGATACCAACTGTTAGAAATTTTGCGGAAAACCAAGATCTCGATAATTAGCATCAAATGCGGATACATGTAAATTTGGTACTAACCTCTAGTCATTGATGACATCAAGAACAAATACGCGAAGTTTGAACAATTGTGAATAGGCACTTCGAGCCAATTACCTTCTCAACGTTGATGGTATATTTTTTATTATCAAATAATCAGAATAATGAAAATAATGAGAGATTTTGACTTAGATGACCTATTTATATGACTATACAAATCCTAAAAGATGTAGTCTTTAGGGGTGTGCATGGTTCGGGCGGGCGGTTCCTGACCTAGAATCGGGAACTGCCCACTAAGGACCAGTTCCGAAAAATGGGAACTAGAATCCACCTGTTTGTTGCATGGATCCACCCGGGAACCAGACATCATCACGGCTTCAACCCCAACATCATTACGCAAGTATGCAACCATGCAAGAAATAGCACTAATTCTCAACTTGCGCAATCACGACAAAAGCAAGCTCATGTTCCTCCATCGAGACTCCCAAGAACACTACTTGAATCCAACTTCAATCTCAATCAAAAAAAAAAAAAAAAAAAGGAACTGCAATTGAAAGAAATGTAGCATTTAGAATGCTACAACATTCTCCTGATATGCACAATCCATTCATCTAAACCCGAACAATCGCAATCCTCTAGTTAGCAACCAAGCAGCAAGCATCTAGAGCTATATTAGAGTGCAACCAGTCGAAAAAATACAATACTACGTTCACCACCAATCCAAGTAGACTGCGATCGCCACGCCAATTGAAACTCAACCTATTCTCTAGACAATCCTAGGCACAAGAGAAGCTCAAAGCGAGCATTTTCCTAAAAATAGACTCGGTCCGGTCCGGATGGGCGGGTGGATGGATCCACCCATGAAACTGGGAACCAGACGGGTACCCACTGGTTCCCATAAATTGAAACTGAGAATCGGACCGGTTCCCTCAAGAACCACCGGTTCCAGGCAGTTCCGGTCCGATTCTGGGCGGTCTAGGCGGATCCCAGTTCTTTTGCACATCCCTAGTAGTTTTCCATCAAGACAATTACCTTTAATTGGGTGATCACAATAGTTACTAACAATTTGATTTGAATAATAAGATGTCAATGAAATCTAATATGGGCAATTTTAAACTGAATGTAGGATCATGTTAAATAAAATTATAGCACAGCGAACAGCAGCCGAAGAACCTTTCCCCTCATTCATTCCTCTCTCGCTGATTCTCTCGCTCGCTTTTCCTTCCAGCCCCTCTCAAGCCAACGTCTTCTTTGACTTTTTTATTTTTTATTTTTTCAAGTTCTCTCTCCCACTCTCTCATAGCCAAAGCTAAGGAAAATAACAGAGCATAACTTGTATAAATAAGCTCAAATCACAACAAAGTGAACGCGGAGATGGATGAAACGAAGATGTCCAGAAACGATAAACGCCCAAAACGGACAAAAGTTTAAGGGAAGTCATGTGGGCTTCAACTTAGGCATCAATACAAACAGTTGGAGTGCACCACTAGGACAAGCGATCCACAAACCAAAACAAGACTCGAACTCACGTCGACAACCACGACGCATGACGAACAGGGATACCTGGACAAAGTGTAAGGGCAACATGAACCCGACCTCGCATGAACCAAATGGCCACGAACTCTGGGCCAACAGGGTGGTATCAAATGTTTACTTGACTTTTCCTTTATTCTCAACAAACAGAACAATGTGCACGCAACGAAGAAATCAGGAGCACAACATCAAATCAAATAGGAACCGAGGGATCCGATCTGATTCTAGTCAATGTCAGGGGGACTCCATGTTGGGGATGAAGAGTGAACATAGGAATGGGGGCGTGCTTGTAAGAAGGAGATAGCTGCACCGAGAAGTTTTGCAAAATCAAGGTCAGAGCAACTTTGGCTTCAAGGAAAGCAAAGTTTTGGCCAATGCAATTTCTAGGACCCCAACTGAAAGGGAGAAAACAAAGCTTATTGTTGGTTGCTTTTGAAACTCCCTCGGAGAATCTCTCCGGATTGAACTCTCTGGCATCATCCCCCCAAATCTCCGGATCATGGTGGATTAGGATAATGGGCACAAGAAGTAGAACTCCGGGAGGTATTTGTATATCTCCCAACTTGGTTGTCCTGTGAACTGTTCTCGCTGTCATATATGCAGGCGGATATAATCGAAGCACCTCGTTCAGTATCATGCTTACCTGCATATAAACCAATTTGTTGTTAGTCTGTTTTTGTCCATAAAGACATTGAGAATGCAATGATTAAATTATCTAAACCTTGCCGTGTGGACCTAATTCATCAAACTGAATACCATTCAAGTGATCAATATTTTAACTTTGAATCCAAAGAGAACGATCCGTATGTCCTTCCTCTGTCACTAGCAAAGAGACGAACAGCAACTAGATTCAGGTTAGGTCATTACAATTTCCTACAATTTTCGCTTTTCACTTTTTTGTTTGTCCGTCCTTTTTTTATTTTTATTTTTTTGCAGAAATCCATTTATTGATGCGAGTTTTGAAATTCAGGATTATATGGAGTTAAATTAAGATAAACAGCAGACAAGGCAACGGGAATCCTTACAATTTTCAGTCGGCTCAACCCATCAAAATGAGGTTTTTTGTTGCCGAAAACTTGCAGAACTTCTTCTCTTGCTCTGTCTTGCCAGTTTTTGTGCTTGCTCAACAAAATCAGAGTCCAAGTAAGCAAAATAGAGGTAGTCTGAGCCGCAAAGTTGAACGCTTTGCACTCTTGAATCACATCCTCTATGCTCATGCCGTTTTGATGCCCAGACTCTTGAATTTCTTTCCTGTTTGATTTTAGCAACAGTCCCAAGAGATCGTCATCATCTACTCCTTCTTCCTTCATTGCCTTCTCTCTTTTGGTGACTACGTCTTCCAACAATCCTTTGACTTTACGGTCGATTTCTTTCATCCTCTTGTTTAGTTTGGTCGGCAAGAGGCTGCATTATTTTTATCCAAGCCGACTTCAAGGTGAAAACTTTAAACAATAATTTGGGTTTCTATTGCATATACTACATCAATACACTCAATCATTTTCCCCCGTTCTATTAAGTTTAGAAATTCCAAAAATAGAAATCTTGATAACAATTCAATTGAAGATTTGCCTCACCAAACATTGTTTTGACATGAAAAATTTGTAGCGATCCCTGTATACTATTTTAAGATGGCAATCCAACCACTAACCATGATTTGCAAATCATAAGAAAATTCTGGAAGGTTACAACTGACTCCATAGATGTTCTCTTTTTTTGTTATATGCATTTGCAACAGCTAAAAGATCTCGGAATAAGTTGTTGCTAAATCTCGACTTACTTCCACCCTGGGATGAAAGCCAACTGCTGAATTTTGTTAGCGAGCCCAATTTGTTCTTGTTGAAGGAGGACGATGCCCTTGACTTGGTCGTAGGTACCACCGAAAGCAGCTCTACAGAGTACATCGCCCGTCAAATGCTGAAGGTGAGGCCACACATCCACATCACCAGCCAAACTTTGTTTCTCCCATCCCCTAATCATCTCCTCACAACTTTGACATGATGCTTCCGCTACATGCTGTAATATTTCAACAATTAAAAAAGGCTAAATAAGTTAAATGTATGTATTTTTAAAACATTAAATTTCTGTGGACCACGGCCATAAAATGTGACGAAATTATTAATCATTTTAAGTTCCATTAGAAGTTGCACTTGGTCAGGAAATTATTGGCCCCAAGCAGTAATACCTTCAACTTTTCGTAATGAAAAGCCGGATTGATGATCTTTCTATGTTTGGCCCATTTCTCCCCCTCAATATCCAGGAGCCCCGATGCCAAGATATCTGCAATGCCCGCAGGATGTGGCTTCTCAAATTCATCAATCCGTGAAAATATTTCTTTCAACATGTCTGAGTCCATGATGTTCAGCACAGGCATTGGCCCTAACCAAGTAAAGCAAAGCTTACCTGCAATAACCAATATCTAGAGATATCATTTATTAAGGTGTCGAATGGCTACTGGATTCCATATTTCACCCATTTGTGTGTGTCAGGTGCTTAAACTAGCAAATGCATCGAAAGCACCTGACTTCAAACCCATCTAGTAGATCGATTTGCAGGAGAAAATGAGCAATATTGGTCGCCTTCTGATGGTCGCTGGCTACATAGCTGCCATTAATTTGTCATGTGACTTTGCCACTAAAAGCAACACGTTTAGTGTTGTAAAATCTGCCTTATAGCAGGATTTGCTGAAAAGGCACCAGAAATATATTTTCTTTAGCAGATTTTTAGCTAGAAATTACAGCCTAGTGTGAGTTGAGATCGTACTTTGTTTTGTACTAGGAAATTGAGTTTGTCCAATCAACAATGTTATACCATTGGCTGGAAAAATTCCACTGCATCTCAACTTTGATAAAATGCATACCATATTTCTTGATGGAGTGATGATAGAAAGGGAGAACACGAGGCACAATGTCGTTGGAGAAAGGAGCAATGGGTTGAGATTGAACTTGCTTGTTCATTCTGATGATGCCTCTCAGGTCTTGAAACAAAAGCCTGTAAGCAGTTCCATTTAGACCTTGTCGCCTCAGAAATCTTTCTAGCTTCTTCGGCTTCAACAAAAACAGACCCATTATTTTCCATGCGCAAGTGCAGAAGGTGATCAGAACAAGGGAGAGAATAATTGAATAAGCCAAGGACGTTTCCATATTCTACGTTAACAACATATAACACGCTTGTCTTGTTTCTGTGAGAGGATTTAAATAAGAATCTTGGGGAGCAGAGTTATGGACAAAGGGATAAACCAATATTTTACAACAAATTATTCATTCTGAAAGGGTGATTGGGGCTTACTTCTCGCGAGAAAAAAAGGCAGTAACAGTCATGATGCTATCAGATGGTGATTGTTCAAAATTATCTCAGGATGTTTAGGTCTATTTAGGCTAGTTAATCCATTACTCACTGTTTACTCGCTAATCTCAAATTGTTCCATCTTTTTTTTTTTTTTTTTTTTTTAAATAATTCATGTCTACGACCCTACCAACTTTTTCAAAGCATGCACATTACATTTCACTCTTCACAAAACCAAAAAGACCCTAATTATGCTTTCGGACACCGATCGAAGTGGGCTGAAACCGATATGGCCCATTTCCAAGCCCACTTTTGGGCCCACTTACGTTGTCGGCTATATGTGCCCAAAAATTGATTTTGGACACAACTGATTTATGCAAGTAATAGGATGTTTGCCTAGGAATGGTGTGGTTTGAGTGGCAGCCTAAACGTCTCTTTCCATCGTTTGCTTCCCGGAAGTTTCGTTGAGATTAGGGATCAACTCCATACTACCTTTTCTACTCTTCCTCATGACTGCTTTTTCGAAACGTTTATAATAAGATTCTTGCACCATATATGGAATGTTTGGATTTAGAGATGCCAACGGATCATTGCTTGTGACTCACTTGTGTTGTTGCTTCAATGTAGTTTCTTGCAAACTTATGTTTTATGTGATTGAGTCAATTAACCTGTATAGTTTTTCCAATTAAGTCTATCTATCTCTATTTCCAACAAATTGAAGTCGACGACTTGCGGATTGATTGATTCCTAGCCAAAATCTTTATCGCTAAATGAAACATTGCCACTATGGAATCATGAGTCATTTACTAGGACTTATTTTCGGGCCATGGTAACTGCAGTTCAATTGCGCGAAATGATATTTTGGGTCCGGATCGACCTAATCATAATCGGATTTTTCTACTAGTACCGTAGGAGCGTAGGAGCATGGGTTTTTATTGATCGGAACCGACTGGCGATGGGACGTGATCGAGAGAAATGCATAGATTCAAGGACTTAAACCGGATAAATAGTTGATGATCACATCGAAGAAACCATGCAGCTTCAGGGACTGCATGTCTTCTTCTTCCTAGAGGGTAAAACAACATAAGAGGAGTGCATGGATACGGTGGCGGTACCGTGACTTCTCTGCAAAATGGATGCGTGATCTCTCGTTCTCGTTGCGGAGGTTGGAGTGCTCTCACTGCGCTATCGAGCTCTTGTACCATTCCCATCGAATTCCAGAGACGATAAAACATGGGTCGCGAATCGCTGATCTACAGCTTCGTGGCACGAGGCACCGCAGTGTTAGCAGAGTACGCTGAGTTCGGCGGGAAATTCACCGGCACTTGCGGTGCCTCCAGAAGCTCCCTCCCAGCACCGACCACTTCACTTTCACCTGCGATGGCCACACATTCAGCTACCTCGTCCACAGCGGCTTCGGTATGATCTCTCTCTCTCGCGTAGCTGGTTGTCTCTCTTGGAGCTGCAATAGCTCCGAGCTACGTGTGAAAGCTACTTGTGGTCGCGTGTTTACAATTTTCCTTCGACAAACTGACCTCACCATCTCAATTCCGCAGCATACTGCATCGTGGCAGGTGAGTCCATCGGTCGTCAGATTCCGATGGCCTTTCTTGAGAGAATCAAGGACGAGTTTACTAACAGATATGGCGGAGGAAAAGCCGCGACCGCAGTGGCGCATAGCTTGAACAGGGAATTCGGGTAAACATTGCCTTGTCTTCACAAATCCATGAATGCGACTTCTTTGTTCTCCATCACATGATATGCTGATCAGAGCTTAGACATAGGCCTAAACTGAAGGAACAAATGCAGTACTGCGCGGATCATCCAGAAGAGATCAGCAAACTTGCCAAACTGACTGCTCAGATATCAGAAGTGAAAGGAGTCATGATGGAGTATATAGAAAGTTGAGTTGGCATCCCTTGTCTTATGCTTTACCACTGAGTTAGAACTATGAGAAATTGGCGTGCAATGTCGGACTTATGTCCCCCCGTCATTTAGGTTCTGGATCGTGGTCAGGAAGTTGAGCTTCTGCTCGACAAGACGGAGAATCTTCGATCTCAGGTAAGCAATCTATGATGTGTTTTTTTCATCCTGGAGCTAATTATTGTATGTAAGAAGCAGGATCTGGTGTTTAGAAACTGAATGGTTGATGCATCAAGAGTGACGGTTTAGAGGCAACAATTGGATTGCAAACACAAGTATATTACAGGTGTAGTCTTCTTCCGGTCTACTGAACCGGCCAAGCTACTAGTGCAACCTACTTATTCGGGTCATTGGACAACTGTTGAATCAGAAGTACAAAAGTTTTGCCTATACGTGAACTGTCATTCTTCCCTATTCAAGTCTTGAATGCTCAATTGAGCAGATTACGTAACAAAACCGGGACAGCCTGAACTCGCATCTTCTTCTCGCTCTCGTGCAAATATTTCCTTTCGTCACATCATTCCAGCCTAGATGCTTTATCAAGGGCAATTGTCCTCTCATCTAGTTTAGCTTCTAAATCGTTCAGGGAGAACTGATGGATATGAACAAAGTTGGGTATTCTTAGTTCAATATCCTCTGTTCCTATTCCTTTTCTCATTCCTTTTGCTGTATCGTTGAAATATTGCCCTAAATCACTTGATAATGAGTTATATATGACAGTTTAAGCTTTAGGATTGGACTTCCTTACACATCATATCTTGCAATTCAGTGGATTTTTTTACTGCTGATCTACTTTTGATTCTGTGTTGCTAGATTTTGCATCAAATTATTCCTTTAAAGCACAAAACAGCATATGGGATGTATACTTACCAAGAACTTTCCCCACTATTATAAGGAATGTCATTTGAACTTTGTGAAGGTTTTAACTGCTATTGCTTTCCAATAGTCCGCTTTCCTCTGTCCAGTCTTCTCACATCAAATGTACGAAAGGAGTGCAAACTGCTGATTAATTTGGAGCTAGAACAAAGACCGCCCTCTTTCAGTATGACAGAGTTGAGGATCTCGGTGTCCTCCGATTGACATAGATTTTCTACTTTCAGGCGCAAGATTTCAGGCAGCAGGCGACCCGAATGAGAAGGAAGATGTGGCTGCAGAACATTAAAATAAAGCGGATAGTTCTCGGCATCGTCATCGCTCTGATTCTGATCATAGTCCTGTCCATCATTTGTGGTGGCTTCAGGTGTGGCGGTAAATAATGGAGCAACTACAGAATTCTTTAAAACCTCCTTAAGTTTTGAGTTTTTCTTTCTATACACATAAGTCCTCATTGTTCCTGTAGTATAATGGAACAAATTGCTTGTATAGCTCTGTATACTTGGAAGGGTTTCTCGATCCAGCTACGCAAAGCATTGTGATATCATCAATCGATAATTTTGAGATAGCTGAAGTATTATGCTTTCCATTCGAATTAAACCTGACATACTAAACCCTTTTGTTTCAGAAAATGGGAAAATCCATTGAAAGCCTCAAACTTTGAATAGGATGTGACAAATCCTAGATTCTTCAATATGTGCAATCAAGGCATAAACCTTTTAAAAGGGGATATTAAAACTTCATAGAGAAAACTTTCATAGCAAATTTGGAGCTTACCATGACATGGTAATCTGAGAATGTTAAAAATTAATTAGGGCATTCCTCTTGATTTTTCGTATTTCTCAAGATTGTACATATATCTCCCTTTGATTGTACATATCTTGATCGATATGTTATCTTCGATAGTCATGTAATAAAACTTATAAATAATCTCATGTATTCTTCAACAAGATTTTATTTTATCATTCATCCTCTCATCAATTTCCTCAGAGAAGTTGTTAATTTTTATTCATTGTCTCATCTTTTAAATCACAAAAACTTTGTATAGGAATTTAGCATTAGGAGCAAGAGTAAAAATGTCTAATCAGCAAATGTTTGACCAAATCGGATGTTATAATGATATATTAGCCAATTACCTTTAAAAAGGTACTTTTTAAGTCAAAAGGGATGTGAAAATAAGACGCCCTTCCCGTAAAGATGTGTTAAAATCTTTTCTTTTTCAGTCACTAATTTCAATTAATATAAATTTGGTAATTAAAATACATTCGAGATCCAAACAGGCCTATAGATCCAGATGAATTGCAAAGAAGAATCTAACTCCTTAGCGTGCATTGACGGTGTCACTGATCTTTTTTGGGTGTCACATTTGAATCATTGTTCTAGTTCAAAGGATCGTGCGGTTACTATCCCCGGGCCACAACTAGTATACTAGCCGACTCAAGCGCGCAACCCCGATAGTAAGGTGGCACGCACAGTTTGAAGAAGCTTTTGTAAGAAGGAAATAATGAAAACGGATCGTGAGAAAATGTTCTGCTAAGTTATATTAAGCAACGACATAAGTCATGTACATCAAGTGACGCCTATGACCAATATACTATCCATTGGTTCTTATGAAATTATACCATCAAATTGCTGAGTTGCTCAGTTGGATGATATGTGGGAATTAAATGATGTACCTGTTTGGGGTTTTACTATCGGTTTGTCATAAGTATATAAATTTGTGATTTCTCGTGATATTAATCCAATTTAACGGAAATTAATTTATGGTAAATTTGTCATATATATATTACTTTGGAGTTTTTTGTGATAAGAAAATTAGTTTTGAGTAAATTTTTTTACATCTATACCAATTTATAGTTTTTTCGTGATATTAACCCTTTGAGATATTCTAAAATACTGGCACGAACTACTTGATTTTATTCTTTTGAGAATGGAACTTCTGCATACATTATATCCTATTCTTTCAGGTTGTATTGTTGCTACAACTAGACTTGTCTTTTACTTAAATCTTAGAAACACTAGGAACCAGCTAACACACAATCAACCCCACCCTCTTCCATAAGAACGACCTCCTACTACACTCCTTCACCTCTTGCGTTCTTCCATTTGGGCGGCTCACATCCATGCGCAGCGTAGTGGCATGGATTTCCGGGATCGGGAACTGGACCCTTTTGTAGGATCTGGAAAGCCAAAAGACCGCTCGGCCAGTAAGTAGCCCCTGCCGCTCCTCCTCCTCCTCCTTTTCCATCATCTTTGCCTTCGATGAGCATCCTTCGTGCATCGTTCGGCTGTAACCACATTCCCAGCAACAGAAGCAAAACCAGAGCGAATGCTGCTGCTGCTGATGAACTCAGCAGCTTCTTCATCTCTCCCTCTTTTTCTCCTCTCTCGTCTGGTAAAACTTGTGTGTAGTATAATGAGAGGTCTTGTGAGGACGTCCTCTATTTATATTGAAATCGCTGTGTCCTGTAGCACGAGTTAGGTGGGTCTTGAGACTAGAGATTCCTACTAGGACGTGTGGAACTGGTTTTGGAAAAAGAAGTGTTTCCTGTATTTTTTTGGTCAAAGAAGTGTTCCATTTCAAACATTTCGTGCTGAACACCCCCGTCTTCATTACGCTGTGCTGACTCTAACGAGATTCCCAGCTTTTTGATCGGCACTAAGCAGCTTGGTCTTAAAAGCATTACATTTAGGCACGATTTACCTGCCGACATTTTGCTAGTCGAACTGTTGAGCATGTGAATGGTATTGTTGCAATAACTAGCTTTCAGTTTAATCAATGGAAGAGATCTTTTAGGTGGATTCATCTTATGACCAAATTACTAATTTTTGTAGAAGGATATTAGAATTGTCAAAAATTGTGTATAGCGATCACTTTAATACTCAAAGTTTTCACCGATTCACTCAAGTGAAGAAAAACAATCACTTCACTTAAGTGCAGAAAAACAATCACTTAAGTCCCTTCAGCGAGAAATTCTGACAAATAATTATGTGACTTTAATTAAATATTAATGTCTAGTTGGCTTTTTCATAAAGAAAAAGAAAAGAAAAGTCCACGTAAATAATGAGGTGGCCTTAATCACAAAACCAGGCCGCACTAGAGAAAATTTGTCTTTCCCTGTCGTTCTCTCTCGCTCTCTCTCATTCAAGCTCTCATGGCGATCAAACCTCCCTTTGCGGAGATGCTATGACCGCCGTATCTTGCAAATCTCATGATTTGAAACCTTCGTCTCTACGCAAAATTCGTCCTCCAGGCCAAACGATACGACCGTGGTGAGGCCGAACAGGGTTCTGACTGGGCCGGATGGATAGGGACTCCTCTTCGTCCCTATAAAACTTGGGCTTCCTTTGGGGGATTGGGATTGTCCCCCACGAGCCCAACGGGCTAGAGTTTTCAGTCATTGTGGAGGTCATGAAGGAGGAAATTGATTTTCTTCACAAATTGGGGCTGATGATCGAGGACATCAATAACTATCCTCTCCTCCTGCTTGCAACATAAAGAAGAACATGATTTCAGTGCTTGATTTTCTTCTAAGCCCTAAATTGTCATTCCGGGGAAAATGGCAATTGAGCTCAAATCACCTCTCTATGTGTCGACTCTGTTGCGCGCTCATGTTCATCCATTGCCTTGTTCAAGCTCCAGCCGTCCTCCATAAAATCGAGGTGAGGACACCTGGAGTGCCATAACTTGGCACGCCGGGACACTTAAGTGCCATAACTTTAAAATTGTACACTTAAGTGCCATTATCGGAGTAAAATGAGACACCTAAGTGCCACTCCGGCGAAAATCCGGCCAAATGGCTGACGTGGCAATTTTCCGGCGAGTTTAGTCCAAAACGGCGTCGTTTTGCACGCTGACATGGCGGAGAAAACGCAAAAACGACGCCGTTTCGTGTCGACGTGTAAATAATAATATAAAAATTAATTAAATTATAAAGTATTCAAAAAATTTTAAAAAAATAAGAACAATTAAAAAAATTAAAAAAATTAAGAAAAATTTAAAAGTTTTTAAAAATTAAGAAAATTAAAAAAAAGGGGGGGGGAGGTCGAACGGGCGGGCGAGGGGTGAGCCCTCGCCGCCGCCGCCTCCCCCGCCGTCGCCGGGAAGGGCGGCGACGGGGGGGAGGGTCGGCCGGGGTCGCCGGCCCCGGCCGACCGACGGCGAGGGCTCGCAGCCCTTGCCGGATCGCGGCGAGGGCCGCGACCCTCGCCCCAGATCGGGCGAGGGCTCGCGGGCCCTCGCCGCCGGTCGGCCGGCCTCGCCGGCCCGGCCGTGGCCCGGCGATCCCGGCCGACCCTCCCCACTCCGTCGCCGGCCCTTCCGGCGGCGGCGGGGGCGGCGAGGGCCCGCGACCCCTCGCCGGATCGGGGCAAGGGCCGATCACAGGCGCGGGCCGCGACCCTCGCCCGAGATCCGGCGAGGGTCGCGGGCCCTCGCCGCCTCCCCGCCGCCGCCGGGAAGGGCCGGCGACGAAGTGGGGAGGGTCGGCGGGGTCGCGAGCCCCGGCCGAGGGGGCGAGGGTCGCGGCCCTCGTCGCGATCCGGTGAGGGCTCGCGGCCCTCGCCGTCGGTCGGCCGGGGGCCGGCGACCCGGGTCGACCCTCCCCCTCCTTCGCCGGCCCTTCCGGCGACGGCGGGAGGCGGCGGCGGCGAGGGCTCGGCCCTCGCCCGCCCATTCGACCTCCCCCCTTTTTTTTTTTTTTTTTTTTTTTTTAATTTTTATTTTTTTTTTTTTTCTTATTTTTTTAATTTTTTTAAAATTTTTTAAAATTAAATTTTTTTAAAATTAAATTTTTTAAAATTTTCTTATTATTTTAAAATTTTCTTATTATTTTTATTTTTTTAATTTTTTTTAATTTTTATCTTTTTTTGATTTGGAGCTCCGGCGAGCCACGTAGGCAAAAAATAATAATAAAATATTGCCACGTAGGATTTCCGGCAAGGGTCGCCGGAGGTGGCACTTAAGTGTCCCACTCGAAAAAAAAAAAATGGCACTTAAGTGTACTATTTTGAAGTTATGGCACTTAAGTGTCCTGGCGTGCCAAGTTATGGCACTTGTCTTTGGACTTCTACCCCTTAAAATCTATTCATATGTTAGTCACAATTCTGCTATTACCCGTTAACCGACATTAGTTTATTCATCTTTTTCTGGTAGAACCAGGAATTTGGTTTTAGTTGGTCCAGTTATCTTACTGTCTACCTTTTCATCTCAATCTCTTAATTCTTTTTTTCATTTTTCTCTTCTCAGGCATTTTGATTATAAGTGGACAATGGAATACCCATCGAGAGCTGGTTTGACGATTGATCGGATCAAGAGTTGCTCCGGTTACTGCAATTTTTGGAAAGCTTAGTTGGCGTTGAAGATGTCCGGCCTTTTATCGGATAGAAATACAATTTCCAGGAGAAAATAGCTGCCGCTGCCTATCATCTAAACACAAGGAGGGCCGATCCTTTCGTCTGTTTTTTTTTGATTTTGCTGTTGGAGCTTGCAGTTCATGGCCATCTTCCCTCAAATCTATTTCTGTGTTATTCTCGATTTCGTATACAAGTCTCATAAAAGAGAAGCAATATAAATGAATCTAGGTTCCTATTGTGATTTGACCAAATGATGAACACTTCAGCCAAGTAATTTTAAGCAACTCTCTCAAGTACACTTAACAACTTTATGGAGACATCTCAACAAACACCCTGCATGCATAGAGATGAAATCGAAATGGTTTTCCATCTAAAATAAGTATCAAGAACGATAATGTCATCACCAATCATCAACTTATAACTCAGATTTTCAATGATTTACACATAGGTTTCATGGACGGAAATTGATCTCAGACTTCTCAGAACAGGGCACAAAAGAGAGGAATGAAATTACCTTGTCGAGGATGGGTTCTGGGTTGCGCTTATTGATCAAGCTACACGAGTAGGATCTGAAAAACGTCGCCAGTGAGAGTGAGTGTTGGTAATGAAGCTTCCAAATGCGAACGAGTTGCCCTGAATCTTCGCGGTTGGAGAACAGGGCCAAAACAGAGCATTCCCTGTGTTCTTTCGTAATCGGTGTGGACAAAGAAGAAAGTTGATCAATAATTTCCAAGATGATTCGCAAGTTTCGGTGATTGATCACTGCTTCACGAGCCATAGGCCAGCTAGGCTTGCGGCCATGGACGAGACTAGAGCAACGTTGAAAGGGGTAAGCAACGATGGAGCCTATTGTGAGATCAGTGACAGAGCTAGGCTTGCGGCTGGATCTGGACGAGCAACGACGTAGCCGACCACAAGCGATGATGGAGTTATAGCGTGGGCCGACCGCAAGCGACATTGGAGTGGGTGGAGATGGTGGCCGGACAGGTGGTGCTATGTGATGAAGGAGGAAGAAGAGAAAAATGATTTTTTTTTTAAATGTTTTTCCACCCCAGCAGAAACAAATATGTAAACAGTATAGTTTGGGTTGTCCAAAAAAAAAAAAAAAAAAAACAGTATAGTTTGGGACCGTTAATACTAATTGGGCACACAGGCCAGCCACGTGGGTAGGAAAATTTGATAAACAAAATTGCCACATCAAATTTTGGGCAACCCATATATGGTTGGCATTTAAGTTGTCAATTTAAAAAAAAATAAAAATAAACTTAACAATTAAGTGATCCTAAAGAACTTTTGGCATCAATTTCTGGCACTTCAAATATTTTTCTACCAACGAATTTTATTTACGTTACTTATCAAGTCCTAAGAGTAACAATTGATGACTTGTTAGCATATAAAAATGAAAGAAAGATTGAAAGATGAATTGACAAGTAACTTTGCATTAGAATTTTAATTTTCAGTCTATCTATATTCTCTACATACTTACTTCAGTATTGATGGTGAAATTTCAGAAACAACCAATTTCTCCAATTAGGCAGTAATTCTTAATATGTAATATTGAAAATTTTGATATAGTTAGTAACTTTTTGACCTGATCAATGAATTTCTATATAAAGAAGTGCCTTTGGATACTCTTATGTGGAAATTTAATCGACCCATAACTAATTAGTGGTGACTACAAAAGGTAAGTTTAATAGTGAGATTTAATTTAGACCCAAGTTGTAGTTGATGTGAGCTTGGGAGAATCCACACCAGACGTGGGTGTCATGGGTCGACAGTTCCTTGGCCATGGAATAATCCATGCGGTGCCTAATGAGCAGAATTCACCAGGCCAGCCTCATTCATTAGTTGTTCCATAGAACAATACGGCAAATAACTTCTATATACGAGATCATACCACGCTTAGCTTGGCTCGGGTGTCTAATCCATCGAACGAGATAGCATATTTCTTTAGGCTTAACAAATGGTTTCGGCCTGTTATGGCCTTTTAAAGGGAGCAACATCAACTCTTGACGAAAATTAATTAAGTGCCATAACTTACGAAAGGTAAACTTAAGTGCCAAAATCGGAGCAAAGTTGATCACTTGTGGCATTTTTCCGGCGAAGTGAATGCAAAACGGCGCTGTTTTGCACACTGACGTAGCCAAATAATGCAAAAACGGTGTCGTTTTGGGTTGACATGATAAAAAATAATATAAAAATTAATTATATTTAATTTAAAATTAAATTTAGTTAAAATATTTAAAATTTAAAAAAAAAAAAAAAAATGGGGGAGGCGGGCCGAGGGCTTAGCCTTAAGCCACCGCCGCCGCCTCCCCACCGTTCGGGAAAGGCCGGTGACGGAGGGGGGATGGTCGACTGGGGTCGCCAAGCCCTAGCCAAGGGTCGGTGACCTTGGGCGACCAATGGCGAGGGCTCACGAGCCCTCGCCCAAATTCGGCGAGGGTCACCGGCCCTTGCCCGATTGGGCCAAGGGTCACCGCCCGCTAGGCGACCCCTAGCGGGCGGCGGCCCTTGGCCCGGCCTGGGGGAAGGGAGAATGAGGAGGAGGGGAAGCGGCCGGCGGTTGAGGAGGAGGAAGAAAAAGGGGGGGGAAGTAGGAGGAGGGAGGTAGTCGGTGGCAAGGGCCGGGGCCACCGAGCCCTAGCCAAGGGTTGGCGGCGAGGGCCTATGTGCCCTCACCCAGATTTGGGGCGAGGGCACGCAGGCCCTCGATTGGGCTCGGCGGCCCCGGCCGACCCTCCCCCACCTTCCGGCAATGGCGGGGAGGCGGTGGTGGCAAGGGCTCAGCCCTCGCTGCCAACTGCCTTCCTCCTCCTCTGTTTCCCTTTTTTTTTTAAATAAATATAAATTATATTATTATTTTGTTTAAATTTTAATTAATTTTATATTATATTAAAATTCAGATTATACCAAAATGACGTTGTTTTGGTCGATTTAAGGGTTTTATTTTGACCAACACTCGAAACAACGTCATTGGGGGTGAATTAGAGCTGACTTAGCTCTTCGGCGAGCCACCTCGACGAGAAATATTAATATTTAAATGTCACGTATAATTTCCGGTTGGCTTCGCCGGAGGTGGCACTCAAGTGTCCCACTTTTCTTCTAATGTGGCATTTAAGTGTACCTTTCGTAAGTTATGGCACTTAAGTGTCCCTTTGGGCAAAGTTATGGCACTTGTAGTGTTATTTTCTCCTAATTATGTAGTAATTCTTAATATGTAATATTGAAAATTTTGAAATAGTTAGTAACTTTTTGACCTCGATTAATGAATTTCTATATAAAGAAGTGCCTTTGGATACTCTTATGTGGAAATTTAATCGACCCATAACTAATTAGTGGTGATTACGAAAGGTAAGTTTAATAGTGAGATTTAATTTAGACCCAAGTTGCAATTGATGTGAGCATGGGAGAATCCGCACTAGGCGTAGGTGTCACGAGTCACGGTTCCTTGGCCGTGGAATAACCCATGCGGTGCCTAATGAGCATAATTCACCAGGCCAGCCTCATTCATTAGTTGTTCCATAGAACAATATGGTAAATAACTTCTATATACGAGATCATACCACGCTTAGCTTGGCTCAAGCGTGTAATCTATCGAACGAGATAGCATATCTCTTTAGGCTTAACAACTGGTTTCGGCCTGTTATGGCCTCTTAAATGGAGCAACATCAACTCTCGACAAATTTGTACACTAGAGGCCAACCCCACTTTTAGAGCTTCTAAATAATATAATCCTTCTATCCTAGAAATCCTAGCACCAATTGTCCTAACGCCACTCCCACGGACCAATTGTGTTCATCCTCTCTGCATCTTCACTCTTCACTTGATAACTCAAAGTATGACTCACAAGTGTCGCGAGTACAAGAGGATTCACGGACTGTGACATTCTCCCCCACTCAATTCCTCAAGGCTCTTATTGCGATCTGCTCTTCGCTTCCTTGTGTCCTTTAACCATTGATGTGCCACTTTTAGGATCACATATTGAATGATCACGCTTGCCCAACTAAACAGGTTTTGCTCCATTAGTAGCCTCTTTTGATCTCAGTTGTTCGGACCTCTCTTTGGTCACCTGTGCTTCTTTGGCAAGTGTGGCTTTTCTCACCAATTGCATCTTTTGGCAGCACCATTTTTGCTTACTAAGCATTTTGACCCTACCAAACCAAATGGAGGTTCTTTTCTTGTTGAAAATGTAATAGTAGGCCTCTTCTTTAGATTCACCGATTGATCCAGGGAATGTTATCCCCATTCAACGGGGATTCAGTCCTTCTCCAACTCTACCCACTTAGTGAGGAACTGAATCTTCCTAGTGCCCCCATTGTCATCCTAGAAGCTAGTCGAGAACTACGCTCTGTCCGAGCACTTTTTGCCCTCGTAGGACTAGGTAGACTGCTAGTATTCTCCAGTTCAACCCACATAAGAGCTAGGAGTCCGATTCTTCGACTCACCCACTTACTAGAGGGATTTTGGCTTTGATACCATTTGTCACGGGTCTGAAGGAGGAATAAACTTTTTTTCTTAGAGGAGCTTGATTTGTCTCCTTAATTTTTTCCATTTTAGCCATTTGATCCTCTAGATAATGACGAGAAACAAATTTGCTAGATTCCATCTATTGTAGTTTCTTTTGGATTGTCTCAAGTAATTTATTTGTGATGAAAGTCGTTTGATCAACCTTCTAGTTAACATGATTAAGGCAAGCGTGGATAGTTGGAAGTTTGATATCAATTATCTTGAGAGCACTATTCTAGGCCAAAGCATTTTTTGACCGCCAATTCAAAACAGCCTCAGTGGCTATGACTTTCTTCTTTCTCCATGATCATCAACATCTATAGGGTTCGAGACTTAAGGCATATATTAGAACTGATGTTTAGCATCTGTAAATTCTTCTAATGTCAGAAATGGGGCACCAAAATTAGATCTTTCTAAAGGTGGAAAGTCTAATAGTTTGAACATACAGACAGATGGAAAGACATATGGTGGTTCTGGTTTTAGGAAACTTGATGGCTAAGGTGCTTTGAGTACTCCTAAATGAAAAGAGTTTTTCTTAATCAATTTGTGAATGGGTTTGTAGAAAGATGAGACAATTGATTTTTTTATGAAGATTTCTTTTTGGATGGTGATTGGGGTGGCGAAAGATCACATAGTTCTAGGATTAGTAGAGGAGATTGTGATCAAGGTGGTCCATACTAAACCATGAAATGATATTTTCCTCCAGCTTCACCAGGAGGTCTGATAGTGGGCTCTCCATCAAGGTACTTCGGTAAAGTTTGTCTTTTGACTATTTCTTTCTCCTAGATGGTCTATCATCTTCTTCATCATCTAGGGAATTTGTACAAAGGGAACATTGGAACTCAAGATTCCAAAAATAATGTCCTATCCAAGGATCTTTGTAATAATGAATGAGCCTTCTTGCTTGTCAAAGAACTCGATCATGGGTGTTGGATTTAGATGACTGTTGTCAATTGGAAAATCAATTGCACAAAGTTTGCATCATAAAAATAGTAAGGAAGATAGAAGAAGTGGCTTCTTCCTTTTCCTTACTAAATTTAATAACAACCGTGCCATCTCTTTTCTTGGTGAATTAGGACCTTGTGGACTGGATTGGCCTAGAGTTCTCATGGATTTTTTTTTTTTCATAATTAGTTACCGAAGTGTTTGGAAGTAACTTAACTAGCTGATCTCGAGGAATTTGTCTAGGCACATGGATGCAAGAAGTCTAATCATTGTCCACCGAAATGAATAGGGCATCTTCGGAACCAAGAAAGTTAAGGTCAATGGCACGATTTTGAACTCGATAGACCATTTGATAATGTTAAGTAGTAGTAATAGAATCCAAAGTTTGTGGAGCTCCAATAATATGTAGTTAAACCATAATGGCTAAGGGAAGTTGTGGAACCGAGAGAGCCATGTTAAAGTTTGGAAAAAGTGTAACGGACATTGCTCCTGCATTAAGATTAGTTTGGATTGTACCAAATACAAGTATGTTGGTAATCCAAAAAGCATATGTCTAAAAGAGCTATTTGTATAACCTTATCGTATAACCTTACCTTTTAATCACGGGTAACCCATTCCTTCTATGAAAGGATAAAGCAAGTCTTATGGCACCAAAGGTGTGTACAACCTTGTTGTATCCTTTGTCATGGGAAGTCCGAAGGAATATGAAGGGTAACAAAGTGTTCTTGCTGAGTAGTAGGGATAAGGTGTTGATCAAATTTGGAAGACTGGACATACTCCTTAACCTCTCAAGGAGTATGCTTGATAAGCAGCTTAATGGAATGGACAAGTGAAAAAGAGGAATTTCTAGCAAAAGTAGAATATGGATTTATAAGTGGAAGATGAGACTATGAAATTTTACAATCTTCATTGAAATAAGAAACCTCATAAAGATAGTCAATTTTAGAGACATTGGAAGTGAGAAGTTCTAAAGGAGGGCTAAAAGAAACTAGGGCATTTAGAGTGGTAGATGTGGAGATTTCAGAGGATTCTCTCATGGTGTGGAAATTCTACCCTTCGCACTGAATAATCAACTCAAAACTAGAAATATGCTTAAGAACGTCATGGCTCTAATACCATAAAATTGGATTATGGTCTTTGAGAACCATTCGACCCACTGAAGGAGTTGAAGATGTGCAAAGAGCGATGATCACAACAAGACCCTTTCTAGAATTGACAAAAGATATTTGCTATTTCTCCCAATTTGCTTAATTACTCTCATCTTATTTAGGAACATATCTCACATTTTTTCCTTTTTTTCACTACATTCCCCTCAACTATATCTTGATTAGGGAGGGGAAAATTCTTGTTCTACTTGCCATTATTTTGCTGGTATTTTGTTAACTTGTTGCTAGACTGGATTCCATTGATTTGCGGAATAATCTAATAAACCAAGCTATTTTTCAATTGTCTCCCTACTTATGGTCCCTAGATATGCTTAAGAATTCCCTTATATTAACTCCTAAATTTTGGCGACCCATTTAATCATTCATTAATTGCATAAAAAATTATGGACTAATTTTTAACTCCTAGCAAAAAAAAAGTTTTCACTAAAATGTATCATGCATAAATATTAGGTACATTGGCATTAATAATATAAATTAATCAAAAAGATAAAAATTAATTAAATTAATTTTTTAATAAAAAATAGACTAGGGCCAGGCCAGATTAGGCCTACCCGACCCCCTTTTTTTTCTTTTTCTTTTCTTCTCTTCTTTCTTTTCCTAAGCTCGGCCCCCTTCTCTTCTTCTCTCCTTCTCTACGTGTTTTGAATGCAAACACGATGACAAAGGGTAGGAGGACGACACAAGGACGATACAAGAGGAAGGACGAGCGAGGGGAATTTGGTGCTCGTGGTGCTCGGTCAGGATGACCGGTGAGGGAAATTGGCGATGTCCTTGGAGAGAGGGAGAGGGACGAGTATGAAAACATAGGGAGTGAGAGCTTGAGGGGCTCTTCTTCTTCGGCTGAAAATAGAGAGAGGAGGGCGAGACCGAAGAGAGAGCTGGAGGAAAAGAAAAAACAGAGAGAGCTCGAGAGAAGGTGAGCCAAAGGGAGTGAGCCAAGAGGGAGAACTGCTTGAGAGAGGAGATCTAGGAGAAGGGGTTCATCTTTGGCCGGAACGACAGAGAGAAGCTCATCATATGTTCAAATCTCAATAGGAACCTAGATTCATTTACATTGCTTCTCTTTTATGAGACTTGTATATGAAATCGAGAATAACACAGAAATAGATTTGAGGGAAGATGGCCATGGACTGCAAGCTCCAACAGCAAAAATAAAAAAACAGACAAAAGGATCGGCCCTCCTTGTGTTTAGATGATAGGCAGCGGCAGCTATTTTCTCCTGGAGATTGTATTTCTATCCGATAGAAGGCCGGACATCTTCGACACCAACTAAGCTTTCCAAAAATGGCAGTAACCGGAGCAACTCTTGATCCGATCGATCGTCAAACTAGCTCTTGATGGGTATTCCATTGTCCACTTATAATCAAAATGCCTGAGAAGAAAAAAAAGAAAGGAAAACGAATTAAGAGATTGAGATGAAAAGGTAGACAGTAAAATAACTGGACCAACTAGACCGAATTCCTGGTTCTACGAGAAAAGATGAATAAACTAATGTCAGTTAACAGGTAATAGCAGAATTGTGACTAACAGAGGAATAGATTTTAAGGAAGTCGGCTGGAGCTTGAACAAGGCGATGGATGAACTTGGGCGAGAGAACATGAGCGAGCAACAGAGTCGACACATAGAGAGGCGGTTTGAGCTCATTTGCCATTTTCCCCAAAATGACAATTTAGGGCATAGAAGAAAATCAAGCACTGGAATCATGTTCTTCTTTATGGTGCAAGCAGGAGGAGAGGATAGTTATTGATGTCCTCGATCATCAGCCCCAATTTGTGAAGAAAATCAATTTCCTCCTTCATGACCTCCACAATGACTCGAAAGCTCTAGCCCGTTGAGCTCGTGGGGGACAATCCCAATCCCGCAAAGGAACTCGTAAGCCCATGCCTAATTCTCCATCCTCTCGCTTTTCATCTTCTCCAAGTTGTATAGGGACGAAGAGGAGTCCCTATCCATCCGGCCCAGTCGCACCCTGTTCGGCCTCACCATGGTCGCATTGTTCAGCCTGGAGGACGAATTTCACTTCGAGATGAAATCAGATTTTACCCCCTTTTTTTTATTAATCAAAAAGCCCCACAAAAATCATCAAGGCAGTGGAGTCACCCACGATCGGTCTTTCATCTCAGTCGAACCGACCTATTTCTGATTTCAAATTGATTTTATACTGTGTCGCAATGATCTCTAAATAAGAGCACGGTCAAAAAGTCGATTCCTAGTTGAATTCTCAAATCTATTTGCCTTAAAGTCCTTAATAACTCACCTAGCTAGTCTAGTTATCTCGTGAGTAGCTAACTCAAAGAAAAACACTATAGTCACGTCAATGAAATGCCCAATTTATCCCATCGAAGTCAGAGCCTAAAAATTTGGACGTCACAGTGACCATATCCAGTTATTCACCGTTTTAGTACCCCGGTCATTCACGACGTTACGTCGGGCACTTTTGAAGCCATCCCATGGTGTGTACTTACTATTGTGAAGCACATCCTGCAATGTAAATTCTATAGAGTTTGAGCTTCGTGAATTTCTTCGTCAATCTCACGTATGATGACATTTGCTTAAAGATTTAAGGGTTAATGCTCCGAAAAAACCCTAAACTGATATACGCGTGACAAATTTACCTTAAACTGTTCTTTTTAACCATGAAAAACCCTAAACTGGTATACTTGTAACAAATTTATTCCAATTGACCATAAAAAGTCCCAAACTGATATACTTATGACAAATTTATTCCAAATTAATTTATTCAACTACCAAAAACCACAAACTGATACATATATGACAAATATATCCTCCTTTAAATTGGATTAATACCATAAAAAAATCGCAAAAATTATATAATTGTGACAAATTAAGAGTAAAATCCCAAATTGGTATATCAGCCAACTGTCACATGTCATTCAACTTAATAATCTAGCAGTAAAATTTAACGGAAACTAACAAAGGGTAAATTTATCAAAAGTGTATCACTATGTGGTAAATTTGTTAAATGTGTATCAATTTGGGGGTTTTTGGTGGTCAAAAAATTAGTTTGGTGTAAATTTGCCACATGTGTATTAGTTTAGGATTTTTTTAGGGTATTAAGCCAAGATTTAATTTTTGTTTTGATTCTATTGAACAATATTATTTGTTTATTATTTTATTTTCACTCAAGGACTCCAAGAGAAAAAAATATCTCCACTTGAGGAAACCTTGGAACATGAGTTTTCGCATTTCGTCAAATAACTTTAGTAGTTTGTCTCAATATTTTTCATGCTAAGCTAGCTTCACATTCCATATGAAATCAATAATCCCTCCTATATGTGGTAATATCTTAGAGTTGCATTGGACTTGACGGTCGATGTGGTCGATGATACGGAAAGTGCTAGGCATAAGCAATCGGTCTACCCAATCGGTGTGCAAATGAGATTTTTCCCATCATGTGGTCATTTTGTATAATCAAGTCACTAAACTTTGATTTCATTCGCCCGATACACTAATGGTATTTTCTTTTCCCTTTTGCACTCAATGTATTATGAAGACTTTTCGAACAATTTTTTCTACATAATAGCGTAAGCGAAAGAAGGGCCCGGCAGATTCTCAGTCACCAAGAAAAAAAAGAAGGCATACTCTGGTGGCATTAGTGATGGCTCCAACAACAAGGGGCACCATGAAACGGAGCTGCTCAACGCTTGCACCTAAGGTGAAAAGAAAGTTTTAGTCGTTTCCACCAATCTCCCCCACAAGAAACAAAGACTTCTTGAAATATGGATCACAATCTGCTCAAAAGAAAGAATTAAAACAAAAATTAAATGGATAAAAGGTGGGTTGGTAACCATATAAAAGATCGTTGTGATAAGATATATTTAAATATTAATCACCCCGTGAAAATATTTTTTTCTTTTTTTTTTTTTTTTTTTAATGATCCAAGAGCACGGACAAAAAGCCACATCTATAAGGAGGTTTGTAAAACACCCTGCAAGGGCCATGAACTGATTGAGTTCATGCCTTTGGCCTGAACAAGTAGTCCTGATCAGAGCAATTTGAATGTAGTTAATAGGATCTAAATAGACGATCTTTGGTTGCTTAGCTGGAAATCCGTAATGTTCCAACTAATCATGCCAACTGTAAAGTCACCCTATGAAAGATTTAGGAGCTACATATGCATGATATCAACCAAATCACCTAGATGAATAATCATACCTTGTTTAGACAAGATCGATGGTACAAAATGGAAGTACACACAAACTATCACTATAAAATATCAGTCCTCAATCGGAGCATACAAAAATGAGTTTATGTTTTAACTAGTTGGGAAGTACAAAGAGATGATTTGAGTCCCTTGAACCAGCTGAGCTGGACGTTTAAGGTATGATTCGTCCATAACAACGATCCAAGGTCTTGTGCATAAAAAAATGTCGGATCAAGTGCCGTGGCGCCGGCAACTGCAAAATTCACTCCACTACGAACATGATGTGGCTTCCGCTGCATTTTCATATGCGGATTGCAGGCACACCATTTAAACATCTCAACTGATCGTTAAAGATTTCAACTGCACGCAGAGGATGATACGAACACCGCAGGTATAAATAGTTTTTCTTGAGCATTGTTTTCTACTGCTAGAGATCCCAATATGTATACCAAAATCAGTGGCCTTTTGCATCAAATCCCTGTTCTTTTCCCTAAAAGCAGATTCATTTACAAAAGCAGATGAAGAGTCTGAGAGGACTACATACCTATGAAATCGATCATGAGACGTCCATCTGAAAAACGACCGGTGGGATGCCCAGAGAAGGTTTTGCCATAAGGAAGCTTAGCCACAGCCAGAAATGCGACCGCCCCGGTACTAAGGAAGTTCCTGGTGTCGCTTGCAGAGTCGCTGAAATTGAGAATCGACTCGTACCTACGCGGGAGGGCCACGTTGGTCTTCAAAGACAGACAACAATGCAGAAGTATCGAGATTATTATATTATATTTCACGGGAATCTTGAGTATTTTCGAGAGAAGAAGTCTTGGAGATGCTAAGAGAGTTGGTAGACAATTTATGTGCTCTCTTGCTAATATCAATTTTGTGAAAAGATGGGGTTTGGAGGTGAGGTTGAATTGCTGAAGGCGGTGTAATCAGGAGTCACTGTGCCCTTTGCTTATACATTGGAGTGTCAGATGGAAGCTCGACATATAAACATGGTGACATGAGAATGTCGTCTTGTGGATGTCTGGGTCTTCCTAGGCGACTCATGTTGTTGATTTTTGATGATCATACAATGATGGCTTGATGTCCCAAAACGACCACCCGTTGAAAACGTGTTAAATGATTAAGAGCCTCATCTGTATTTTTTCCATATCACTACCGAACTGAACGTGACAATATTTGAGTTAGCTCTTTCTACGAAAACGATGAAGTCTCAGACATTCTCTTACTTTTCAAACTATTTTGTATAGAGGAGGCGATTTAGACTATTTTTGTTGGTTTCTAATCTAGTTAGGATGTATCATTACATAGGTCAAAATAAATGGTGAAGACGATATGATGTGAAATAACAGGTCAGATAAAATAGATTAATAGGACATTCTAAGGCATCAAGCAGTTCGAAATGAATATAATCCACACGAGCTAATGGCAATTATTGTTAGCTGCTGAAATAATTGATGATATTGAAGTACACTATGCAAAATGTCACATGGTGTTGAACAGATTGATCTAACTATGACTTGTTTTCTTGCGTATTATGCATCGATAATCAAACGCAAAATTATTCTTTTCTGGCTATGGTCCAAACTGGTTTTGGTTATTGGCTCCCACTTGGACATTAATTATATCCCTCGGCCTCATTTTTATCGTAATTCTAATCCAAAACGAGTTAAGAGACAGATGTATAAAGTGAGTATTGTCGTATCAACTCTCCCAGGTACGTCTCTTATCCCTAACGCTAATATGTGCACCTAAACAAATTAGTACCATCAGAGATATATGGTTAATTAAATACTTTGAAAACATTTTGATTAATATGTGCTATCCAAAATCGTTCATATTAATATGTCAACCCTTCAAAAACATAAATTAAATAAGTAAATTCATCTTTTGATTTGAGAGGATTGGATCATAAAACCAATTATTGAGAAAAGTCGGATAGTTAATTAGTTGTGTGGCTCGCAATATCAACAATAATTTGCAAGATTTTGATTCCATCAGTATTCATGACTCATCGCATGAATGATAATCCAACAAGAAAAGTTTACAGGATGGAAATCTGAAACAAGAACACATAGGTAGAACAACAAGATGTCAATCCACCGAACACAGTGACTCTTTATGACTCGGTGACCATGAGCATACATTCATCTTTGACATTAGAATCGATGCTTTATGCATCATCCCCTTCGGACTTCTAGGCAACGAGACGTGGAGAAGTGAAGGGACCGTCGAGTAAGCCCTTGGCCATGTGCCGATACGCCGCCTCGGTCAAGTGAACTCCGTCCCAAAGTATGGAGGCTGATGGATCTTTACACACGCTTGACGTGGAATCACACATCCTCCTGACGTAAAAATTAAATGGTCCACCATATCCACAGCAAGCTACATGTGTTGATTTAGAGAAACCTGAAAACGAGAGGACAACGATCTCACCACTTAACCTTATAAGTTCATAAAGACGCCGCAAGTAAGATAAATCTTCAATCTATATACATAGTTGAAGGTTCTATATGCCTATTCACCATTGATCGTGAAAGTAAGAAGAAAGTAAACTCACCATACTGTGTTGGTGATTCAAAGAGACGCATGATATCTCCATAATAATCCGCATAGATAATCCTTGCATGGCTATATTTTTGTCTCAAAACTTGCAACTCTCGTTGGAGATAATTGTTGTGATACTTGGTGAATTCATTATAACGATTGAGACAACCAGTTGCCGTATTAGTGTCGTTCTTGGGTAAGCGCGGAGCTGTCGTTATGTACGATGTCAAGCAACCAATTGGCAGATTCCCTGGCACTACTAACTCCACCGCCCCGTGTTCGATGAGCATCTAAAACAATCACATGCCATGAAAAACTTATTGGAGTGCTAAAAAAAGGTTAACCACGCAAGATCTTATTGGACAAATAGTATTGTGCTTTGTTCCTTGCGAGAAAAAGAAAAAGGGCCATACGATGGTGGCATTGGCGATGGCTCCAACAACATTTCGCACAATGGGACGGAGCTGCTCAACGGTTGCACCCTTGGCGAAAGCAAGATTGTAGTCGTTTCCACCAATTTCCCCCACTAGAAATAAAGACTTCTTGAAATATGTATCGCAATCTACAAAAGAAAAGAACGAAAATAAAAATCAAATCATCAAATGACTCAAGTAATCGATTTAAAAATCCTAATAATGATATATTCCAATACTGAAGTCACTCAACAAAAGACTTCTTTTATTTTCCTTTGATATTGCAAGAGCATGAAAATAGAAACCCGTCTATCTAGAGACATAGGAAATGCTCTTCAATCCCCATAAATTAATAGACTAGGCCTAAGCAAGTGTGCCTCAGTTTCTAAGTTGCAAGTCTAAACATCTCAATCTATTGCACCAAACCTGTAGTGGTCATCCTACAAAAGATTTATGAGCTACAAAGACGTGATATCTACCAAATCACCTCAGTAAATATCTTCAGTGAATACAATCGATCACAGAAAAGAGTAATTGCTATACATGTTAGTCCTCAATCGGAGCCTACAAAAATCGGGTTTATATTATTTACCTGCTGGGTTGTGCAAAGAGAAGATTTAAGTTTCTTGAACCAGTCAAGCTGAACATTTAAGGAATGATTCGTCATTGTCATCGCTGGAATGCCTCGAGCTGCAAAGAATGTTGGATCAAGCGCTGTGGCACCAGCAACTGCAAAGTTAACTCCACTACGAGCATCAACTGAGCCGTTGACTATCTCAAGATATGGCTTCAGATAGGGTAACCCAACTGCTTCCGCTGCATTTTCATATATGTAACGCATATACACCAGTTAAACATCCAAAATTAACACCCCCATTGATGATAAAGACTGCTAAAGATTGTCATTAACTCCGCTTTAAATAAGAAGTTCTTTTTCCTGTCGTTTTGAAATAAAAATACGTACTGTCGTCAGTGAAATATCAACACCAAACGTAGAAAAATAGCCCTGTCTTTGACCTTGGATATATACTGCTGTAGATCCAAATATTCTCAGCAAAAGCTGCAGCCTTCTGATTTAAATGCATGTTCTCTTCCCTAACACGAGCATGCATTTACAAAAAGCAAAGAAGAGTTAGAAGAACATACCAATGAAATCAATTGTAAGACGTCCATCTGAAAAACGACCAGTCGGATGCCCAAAGAAGGTCTTGCCATAAGGAGACATCGGCAGGAATGCACGATCCCCGCAGATCGGAGGTAGTTCCCAGTGTCGCTTAGAGAGTCACCAAAGTTGAAAATCGACTCATACTTATGCAGGATTGTCGAGTTGGCCTTCAAAGCAAGGCAACATTGCAGAAGGATCAAGATTATTCCTGTATATTTCATGGCAACTCTTGAGTATTTTTGATAGATAAAGTCTTGATGATGCTAAGAGAGTTGGGCAACAATTTTATATCCTCTCTTTGTTAATTTTCAGTTGGTAAAATTTGGGGTCTTCAAGGTGAGCTTAAATAGCTGAAATTGGTTCAATCGGTTCATTAAATTCTTTGCTTATAATAGAAAGGGTGAGATGAACGGGTAACCGACAGTAAGGGGGCATGAGAACGCCGTTTTTTCGTCATTGAGTCGTTTTGTCGTTACCTCTTACTCATCATTCCTATTGGGCCGACTAAGGTTGTTGATTTTAGAACTTCTTTTCGGTCCCCATTCGACTGGTGGGACGGCGTACGGAGCGACGTGGAAGATAGATGTAGTTATTTCTAAGGTCGTGGAGAATGTCTTTTTCCTCGTTTTGAACCTCCAATAATTTTCCAGAAATTGGAAGGGGAGGTTGAAACCTCCGAAAACATAGGGGACCAAGTCTGCAAGTGAGTGTAGAGTAGGTTAGAAAAAAAAAAAAAAAAAAAAAAAAAAAACCTCCAATAATTTTCCAGAAACTATTTGTTGAAACCTCCGAAAACATAGGGGACCGTTAGCAGGTGCCGCAACTTGCGGGCTTCAAGGACTTAGCAATGCCACGTCGAAGACTTCTCTCCTATTTAGTCAAGATTTATGAGAAAAGTCGATAATAATTTTCCTTTTCGTAAATTTAACTTTGTAAAAGATTAGCAAAATGATTAATCATATTCGAAATTTAATGAACATTTCTAATGACACTGACAATTTTCTTTTTAGTAAGAGATTATATTTTTCTGCCTTCGTTTTCCTGTGTGCGTTATTTAATTTCCTCCGAATTATTTATTTTCGCAAATTATTTTCTCAGCTGCATAATTCCTGTACCCCATTATGAGGAATCTTCCAAAGATGAGCCCAAGTTGGAACCCATGAGGTTTATATTATGCAGTCGAATCCATATTGACGCAATAACTTAAATCAGAATAAAGAGTCAATTTTCTATATCTAGTAAACCTCCACCCATATTGCTACGTCGTAAAACCTGCCTTCATTCATAGTCTCTTCCACCAAATCGTGAGGTGATGATATTTTTTCCTAAAAATCTGTAATTATGTGTGAAATTTTCCATAATATGATCACATTCATAAATCGGTGGCCACTAATTGACCACAAGTGGTTATTCTACTTGTTAGGAAAATTCGTGAAAAGAGTCCAAAACTTATTGCAATTTTGTCAATTTAGTTATAAACCTTCTAATTTTACCAATTAAGTACTAAACATGTTCACGTTTTGTCAATTGAGTCTTTCCAATCAATTTGGCCAAAAGTCGTTGACATAGACACCGGCAGTTTTACGTGACACAATCGGCATTGACATAAAAAAAAAATTAAAAATTAATTATTTTCTTTTCTTTTTCGTTTATTTCTTTCCTTCTCTTTTCCCTCTTTTCTTTTTAGGCCAACCTCACCATGGCCCCACGGCTGGTGAGGGCTTTGCTACCTCATTTGTGGCTAGTGAGGCTGGCCTCGCTCAAACCATCACGACCACGAGGGAGGCCCCTTACCTAAATCAAATCAAGGCCATGGTGAGGCTAGCCTCGCTTGCGGCCCACAAGGGCATAGCGAGCTAGCCACTATAAAAAAAAAAAAGAATAAATAAATCAATAAAAAATTTTAAAATATTATTAAAAAAATGTTCATGTCAAAGCTAGCCATGCCATGAAAGATGGCCGACATCTATGTTGGCAATTTCTTGCCAAATAAACTCAAATAGCAAAATGTAAAAAGTTTTGGAACTAAATTGGCAAATGTAAAATAGGTTTAGAACTTTTTGGACAATTTCCCCCTTCCCCCACCCTAGGGCTCTGTCTCTCTTTATCTCTCTATGGATCAATGCCATCGAGAAGATCCTTCAGGTCTATCAAAGGTTCAATTTTGTGAGAAATTTGAGTATTTTGAAATTCCAATGAATAGATTCTATTAACATCGAAATTAGGATTTGAATGCATAGGTTTCAAAAACTATGAGGACTTGATCACTAGCACAAAATATTTGACTTTCTAATGTAATTTTTCTTTTTAGATTCACTTGAATAACTTTATTCGTTGGTATTTCTGGTTTGTGAGATAAGATGAAGAAATTCAAAAAAAAAAAAAAATGTTGTCAACTAGTGGCTCCAATAAGAGTAAGTTCTTGTTGATTCCCACTTTGGTTGGAATAACCATTCAAAAAGTCCAAAATCAATGCACTTTAGTCAATTCATTTTTAAATATTTCAATTATATTAATTGATTCATAAACATTTTCACATTTTGTCAATTGAGTCAATCCGGCCAATTACGTATGGAAATTGCTAAGATGGATGTTGATCGATTTACATGACATAGCAAGTGCTGATATGGACATTTTTGAATAATTTTTGATAATTTTTTGGGTTTTTATTTTTTATTTTCCTTTCTTTTTTTTTACTTTTTTTTTCTTTTTTTTTAACAAAGGACCAATGACCCTCACTCAGCATTAAGCAATGGCATCGAGGCCCTTGACAAAAACAAGCAAGGGACCACCTCGCCTCGCCTAGGCTAGCCTTGCTAGTGGCCAACCATCACATGAGACTAGCCATCGGCAAAAAACAAAGAAAAAACAAAATAAGGAAAAAAGGAAAAAAAATTAAAAATTAAAAAGTTGTCCACATTAGCATCAATATACCATATAGGATAACTAACACTAACTAGATTGCATGTTAGCTTTTTTCCAATCAAAATCAATTGGATGGATTTCATTGGCAAAGATGAAAAGGTGTGGGACACAATTGGTACAACTAAAAAGTTTAGAGCTGAATTAGTTAAAGTACAATAAATTTGAAAAAAATTTCGATAATTTTCTCCTCTTTTTTACAATTGTGTTGTTCTACCTCTGAATCCCTCAAAAATCAAGATAAGCTTTTTCTTAATGCTACCAATATGGAATGGTGAATGATCACTGACCTTGTCCATGAAACCTCTTCTTTTGCCACTTCATGTATATGGAACTCATGGTCGTGTGAATTGCAAAACGTTGAAAATTCCATTCAATAAATGAAATGACATGCCTTTTTCAATCAGTCATATTATATGTAGCTCCATCAATGTTGACACTTGCTGAGCTGTAGTGGATACCTGGTCCCTCGTCTAGTCTCCTCCATTCATTCATTCATCCCTATGTTAGGACTGGCCACTCTGTTCTACTTGAATTTGTACCCTTCAGCCTCCTTATTTTCCATATTTTTCATACCCTTATACAATTTCAAGATGAGATTAAAAGCAAGGAAGCAAAAAACTTCAATTTAATTTTCGAAAACGGATTCCTAATAAAAATGGATACTTGAATTATCGAGTAACATTAAAATATAAATACAGAAACGTGCTCAAGAATACTTGTAACTATTGATACCTAAATTTTAACGACTTATTTAATCATTTATTAATCGCATAAAAAATTAGAGATTAAATTTTAAACCCTAGCAAAAATAATTTCCATTAAATTGCATGACATATTGACATTAGGAGTATTTGCATTGGTAGTAATAGAGCCTTTTTCATTAAAAGAGAAAAAAAGAAAATTAATTAACATAACCATTACTTAAAAGAGAAAAAAAGAAAGGAGAAAATCGAGACTAGGCTAGGGCCAAGCTGGCCCAGCCTTCTTTCCTGTATTCTTTCTTCTCCTCTTCTTCTCCTTGCTCCTTGCCTGGCTCTCTTCTCTTCTGGGCCCAACCCGCATGCCTATTCTTCTTCCTCCCCTTATGCCACTCGCACCTTCCGCAAAAAGGAGAGCAACGGAGGTACAAAGGCAGGGGAGCAGTAGGTTGCAACGTGATCCCAGGGTCGAGGATCAGGCCGGCCACTACAGGCTGGCGTTGGCAAAAGCCATGTGCACTTATCGCTGGCTAAGCTTAAAAGGAAGAAAGCAAAAGGTTTTCGGGGGTCTTCGGCGAGAGAGAGGGGGAGGGGTCCGGCCGCTTGGGAGATCTTTGAGCAACTGAGAGGAAGAGAACTAGAGAGTGAGGGAGCTCGAGAAGGTGGTCGACCATCGTTGGAGTCAGTTCATCGGCCACCTTTGTTGGCCGTTGTTAAGGGCCCGTGAGGGCCTACAAGCCCTCACTAGATTAGGCGAGAATCGGCCTCGCTTGGGGCTTTCAAGGGTTCGATGACCCTCGCTAGCCGCAAGCAAGGGCCAACTTCACCGATGACTATGAGGGTAGCCTACCCCAAGGTGAAGGTAGCTCATCCAGACAAGAACATCCCTTGCTGGCCACTGAGGAGGTCAACCTCGCCCAAATCTAGTGAGGTGACCCTTGCAAGGGCTAGCCTTGTTCGCGGCAGCCTCCTTAGGGAAGGGATCGCCTCACCAACATTGACGAGGGTGACTCTCTCTTAGCCCTTTTCGGCATTGCCAATGGGCGGTCAGCCACCAATGAATAAGAAAGAAAAGCCAAAAAAAAAAAAAGCAGGGAAAATTTTTTTTTAAGAAAAGAAGATAAATGAATAAAATGCCATTGATCAATCAAAAAGTCAAGCCATTTTTTGAAGTAGACATAGTAAGGTGTTTTTTTGAAATAAGATCCACTTCAAGCTTTCATTTGAGAAAATAATAACACTTCAAGTCTTTATTTGAAACAAGGTCTACTTCAAACCTTTATTTGAAATAAGTCTACTTTAGAATTTTCCTCCAGTTCTATATATATGGTGTGTTTACTGAAAATTGGGTTTTTGCTGCAATTTTTTTCACAATATACCTTTAATTTCGAATAACTATTTGACAATAGAAAAATTCCTCAATCGATAAGAAATTTTAAATACCAAATATCCTCATTTTCCATTTTTTCATAAATTAACTGGGAGTGTATGGAGGTATGCTTGATAATTTCAAGTTTTAAGATTAATTAAATCATTGAGTCTGCATCATGTCATTCATCTTCCAACAAGTACTTCCTATTGGAAGTTCCACTTTTGTTTCTTGCAACTTAAATTCTTTAAAAATATATTTTTCTCAATATTCTGAGGCCTATTATTGGAAAATTTGCCTAATTTCATTTTCAATCATCAATATATCATCAACAAATATCATGATAAATGAATTTCCTCTCCTTGAAGTAAATAGGGAATAATAATAATAAAAAAAAGATCAACAGTTGTTAACATCCAAGAAATTAAAGGGGAGGAAGATGAAGAACAAGAAGAAGAAGATCCGTTAGATTTTTCAGTTCTTGCGTTTCGAGCATTCGGTCACTCTCTGCTTCTTCTCTCTCTCTCTCTAACCCTCGAGCCGAGCTACACTGTCGTATCGTGGCCTCCAACCGCCGCCGCCGCCAGGCCACGTCGGCGTTCGGCAGCAGCGCCGCCCCTCTCTCCGCCTCATCCAAAACACCCTCCCCGAAACCCTTAGGTCCCTCGCTTCGGTTCTCTAGGATTGCTCGAAGATGGACGAGGACCAGGAGACGGAGAGGTTCAGGATGGACAACTATTACGACGACCGGCAGCAAATCAACGGGGAATTCTACTACCGCCGGCGGAGGGAGAAGCTTGCCCAAACCAAGGACGACGTGCTCTACGGCGTCTTCGCGTTGGGGGACTCTGATTCAGACTATGACGACTCCTCCAAGAGGAAGCGGAGGAAGAACAGGGACCTCCTAGGTAAGGTCGATCTATCGAAGCCCATGAATTTCGTGTCCACCAGCATGGTCATGCTGAACAGAGAGATTGAGGAGAACTCGAAGATAGAGAATGAGGATGAAGAATCCGCTGTCGTGGATGAGGATAGGCCGGGCTTGGGGGTCTTGAGAAGAACCAACAAGGGATTGTGGCATTCATTGAAGCAAAGTTGCGTCCTAGGGATATGGGTGTGGGTTTCAACGACTTACGAGGAAACTCTTGTAAAGGCACCTGTTGCCTCGTTAGGGTCAGAGGAAAAGAAGCCATCACCTGACGTACTCGGTAAGGAGAAGCTTTGGTCTAAGCAAGCAAAGAAGGCGACGCTGAAAAACAAAGCAAAATATATTAAAGTAGAAGAGCTGTTGGCGAAGAAGCAGGAACAGGGCTTTGAAGTTGTGCTGAAGGTACTCGACGTGTGTGGACCTCAGTTTAGGGTATTAGCAAACTTGGAGAATCTGAACGCGGAAGAGAAGGCAAGGGAGAGCGATGTTCCTATGCCTGAGCTCCAGCACGACATAAGGTCGATTGGCTGAGTTGGATATTCAGAAGATCGATAGGGACCTGAGGAATGGGAAGAAGTTGCAAGCTGAGGCAGAACACCAGAAGAAACAACCGAATGACATGAAGGAGATCATGACATTAGACTCGCTAGCCAAGTCTTTTGGTGACATGCAAAGGAGGTTTCCTGATGATTATAAGCTTTGTAACTTATCCTGCATTGCTTGCTCATTTGCACTCCCTCTGTTTATCAGAGTATTTCAGGGATGGGATCCTCTTCGGAATCCCTCACGTGGGTTGGAAGTTGTTTCACGGTGGAAATCTCTATTGCAAGGACAGGAATGTCTATATATATGGGATTTGGGATTCCCTTATACCCAGTTGGTTTCAGAAGTTGTCTTGCCTGCTGTGTGAATATCAGGCGTTGACACTTGGGAGGCAAGAAATCCGGAGCCAATGCTTCGATTTCTTGAAGATTTTGTGATCGGTCTTCTCGCATGTGGCCGCAAGTTCAAGTTTGTCAGTTTCTTCTCAAGTGAAGGGCATTTGGAATTCATTTATTTATTTTCATATTAACTGAATGTTGTATTGCATGACAAAAGCAAGTATGCTGGCATCTTTGCGTCTCTGTGGCATGACTCTTCAACGGTCTCTCTCTACAAACACAGCAGCCGAGCCTCCGGAAGTGGCTTTTCGTCTTAGAATCGGCAACATCCCGGCGCTCTTGAACTCGAGCTTGCTCTCCCTGCTGGATAAAGCACGCTTATTCTCTCTTTTTACCTCATCCAAAGTGCAATCAACGGCAATGGAAATTTGGAAGATGGCGAGAAGATGGGAGAAAATAAAAGCAAAATGGAAATCAAACAGACGAAATTTGGAATAAATCGAAGACAATTCTAGAGTTCAATCGGAGACGGAACGTCCCAGTATTTGTTGACTGTTGATTGAGGAAACTCTGTGGTCAAATTCCGTTGCCACGGCAGCGAGGCGAGCAGCATCTTCAAACCGGTAGCGACGCTTTCTGTGCTTCGATCGGTGCTGGAAGCAACAATCGTCAGAGAGCTCAGTATCGATGAATCGTTGGTGGGTACTCCGTTCGCGGTTGGATTCTCTCTCTCCAGATTTTCTCCGACGAGATGTTTTTTTTTGCATCTTTTCTCTCTCTCGCTCCGGATTCTCCTTATTCATCTCCGCCAATTCAGATCTATCTCGCTTCAGATTCCCACAGTGAACGACACCGTCAGATACCACATTTGAGTCGTGGCCACACTAATTCCACTCTGATTCTTGTCGTCACTTTCCTGTCCTTGCACATGTCTGGACCAGATTTATATGTGGCCGGGCCATCTCAAGCTCACGCTGCCATCGCCGCCAAACCATCATCAAGGGTGTTTCATATCTAATTGAACTTCCAAGTCAAAATTTCGATTCACTCCAAAATATGTTCTGTCGATTCTTGCTTCTTTCTGTTCGCTCCCACTTCATCACCATCTTTCGAATTCCTTTGTTTTGCCCATGCCTCGCGCAAAGGGAATGCGGGGTGGTGTTCACTGCTTAAAAGAGCTTTATCTGATTGCCAAGGCTGAGGTTGGATGGATCATCATCATCTGGACAGGATCCGCCTATTCGAAGGGTGAGATTCTTCGGGTTCACTCCTGGCACTCCTGCCGGTCCGACATCGTTTCATCAACCAACCGCAACAGAGGGCAATCAGAGTCATCAAAATCATCCGAGAAGATACGCCAAGCATGAAGATTGGCAGTGGTGAGCACGAAGAGAAAACAACGAAGAATAAAAAGGTGCGAAGCGAAGCGAAGCGGTGGATGGAGATGATTCGGATTTTGCGTGGGGATTGTGGGGAAAACATGAAATTGAAAATGAAAAAAGTAATCCCGATTCATTTGGGATTTTTTTATTATTTATTTTTAACCCAATAACAAATTTCAAACAAAATTGCTTCAATTTAAATCGCTAGAAAATGCCCATTGCAATGAATATTGACCAGTTGGCAAGTTCAAATTCTTATTTGATATTGACGTGAACATTTCACACTCTTATTTACAAGGAAATCCACTCTAAACTAGTTTTTTTTTTTTTTTTTTTTTTCTATTTAAAAAAGATGATTTTATTTTAGATTTTTATTTGAAATTTTTCTTAAATTATGTAATGGCTGTTTTAGCAAGAAATACTGACTAATGCAGTCCTCAAACATGAAAATGGAAAGGGTGGGGGTTATGATGGTGGTATAAAAATGGAGGAGCTGGACTTCAAAGATTTGCATAAACACTTGTTGGGTGATGGTTATTGATCTTTCGTTATTTCAATTTTGATGGCTCGGCATGAGAGGAAGGAGATGAAGCGATGGAGGAGTCTCTAAGGAGTATGACTGAGAAGAGGAAATTGGAATTTTCTTTAATTTTGTTCTATTATAAATTTCAAACAAACTTCCCTCATTTAAATGGTGAGAATCTCGATCGCATCACGATAAAGATTTGGTCCATGAAGGAACTCAAATCCGTATTTGATAATCAATCCCAGGTCTCTGAGAGAATCCTTGAACAACGAGTCGGGCTTTATACCTGACAGCTTCGTTTTTCTCATTTCGTTTTCTGATAAATACCAATTTATATCCAACAGGCTTTATATTATCGAGGATATGAGTTACAAGTCCAAAAACATCTCATTTAGTTAGGGAAGCTAATTCAACTTTAATTGCTTCCTCCCACTTAGGCCAATCTCGCCTTTGATAATAGATTGCGGCTCACAATTATCATCCATAATTTTATGAGCAATTGAGAATGCAAAAGCATCATCAATGATGATTTTATTTCGATCCCAAATTTCATTACAATATGTAATGGAATTCTCGGTATTCCTGGGGCTAGTGTTCCTTTCATGGGTTTGCGCCTCTTCAGGGATAATAAGCTCTTTAGGAGCAAGCACAATGCTAGGCTCTTCTAGAGCGGATTCCTGATTCTTTCCCCTTCGTTTTCAAGTAGCAGTATGTTTTGATCCTATTGGTCTACCACGCTTCAAGTGCAGGGGATTTTAATCCATTTTAGCCTGTCGTTCAGCAACAACTATTTTAGCTGAAGCATTTGCAGCTGGAATATGATAATAGTAGTAGATAATAGGCAAACAAGGGACCATCTACAAGATGCGTCCACTAATACCATAAAATATCGAAATAGTCCACTTAGTGGTTGTATTGGTCCACAAATATCACCATGAATTTTTTGCAAGAATAGAGGGGATTCAAGATTAACCTTTGTTATAGAATGTTTGATAATGAGTTTTTCTTATGAGCAAGCCTCACAATTATAATCTCTGGACAACAATACATTCATATCTATTAAAGGGTGCCCTTTTGTATTTTGAATTATCTTACGCATCATTGAAGTGCCAGGTTGACTAAGGTGATCATGCCACCGTCCAAACTAATAAGGGCTTACCAATCTCCAGGATATGGTGGCGTAGGTTTCAATAACCTTAATCATGACACAATACAAACCCATAGAAGAAGCTTCTAGCTTCTCATGGATGGTCCTCAGGCCCATCTTATAAGAGGAAATGTCAATATATTCCTTATCTTGCTCATAAATAGTCTTAATATGGTACCTATTATGGCGTACATATTTGAAACTGAGCATATTCCTTTTTGATTTACTGCTTAGAAATGCATTCTCAATATGCAGGATTGTGCCATTTGACAAAATAGTTGTGGCATTCCCAAAACTATCAATAATCAGAACAAGACCTAATATTGTATGGATTTGTGCTTTACGCAATGTCATACTTAAGAAAAAGTGTCTATTACGAAATATAGTATGTGTTGTTGCACTATCAAGCAAATAAACATCTTTCTTTTTTTCAATATTTTCCATTTGCATTTATATTGACAACTTCAGGTGTCAAGTATTATAAAATTTGCATATAATCCTTGCAAAATCAAATCCTTAAATTCATTAAAAAGATTTCCTAATATCCACTACCACTTCAGGATTGGAATGATACCTTTAGATTTGAAATTGGCTTTGGGCCAAGAAAAATAAAAATGAAGAATTGATAGAAGAAGATGAAGTATAAGTTGATTAATAAAATGAATACCCACCTTGCAAAACTTACTTACTCAGTTGGTAGATTTTCGTGTTGATAACATGTTGTAAAATACTACGTTGCGAATATATAATAGAAAAGAGATTGAGAAGAAAAAGCAAGTGAACACCAGAGATAGTAAAGAAAGCTAAAGGAGAGAGTTTTATTTCTAGTGTATCACTGTTTTGTTTCTGTTGTGATTGTGTTCTATATTGTTGTACATCAAAACTAAACTACTATTTATAGGAGAACAAGAATGTACTTATCATTAATATCAATGTATCGAAGATACCTGCACTGAATATGGGAGATGTGTCACACCCCGATCCTCGGGCACGCACACATCCTTCTCACTTGGTCGATTTTATAATGCGATATCCCAGGACAAAGTATCGCCGACCCTTTTATGTTTATTAAGCACATGCGGAAGCAGTTAAAATCCCCAGACAATAAAACGATGGGATAGAAAAGCAGGGTCATATTTTTCATATTGAAACTTATAACCAAACTTTTATACAAAACATAAACAAATTCATAACTATTCACTTCAAAGAAATTCTCAAAAGAAGATAGACTCTCAGCCCATCCAGGCCGTACTCAAGGCCCCTCTCGGTATTATCTTCTTCCTCAAAAATCATTCTCCTTAGGTTTCACCTTCGAGTCCTCCTTCTTAGATTCCTCCTCAGCTCCTCATCGGGGTCCCGAAATGTTTTTCCCCAAACGGGATGAGACTACGTCTCGGCGAGTTCTACCCCACTAAGCCCAATTAGTAAACCATTATACTATAGGCTGCCTATACACGCATAGGGCAGAAGACGTACCTTAGCATCAGATCCCACCTGCATGTTAGCACAGGTCAAATAGACACCTAAGCAATCACATCACAGATCAAAGCATCGATCAAATCGACCTAGTCGATTACACGTCAACAAGACCACTCACGGTCATTTCCATTCAATCAATCATTTCACAACATCAGATCAAAGCAATGATCAATCGACCTAGTCGATTACATGTCAACGATGACCATTCTCCGGCCAATTCAGTTTAATCAATCAATCCATGACAAACGGATCAAATCATTTCCATGATTCCATCTATATTCGATAATTAATCTCAACATTCCAATTCAACATTCCCACTCAAATATAGGCTCAAGGCGCTAGAGGTAACCCCAACACGAAGTCTCGTCATCGTGCGATACTTAGTCCTTGACCACAAAACGCAATAGCATAAGGCGCTAGAGGTAACTCACACGAAGTCTCGCTATCGTGTAGTACTTAGTCCTTTGCTACATAAGCAATAGTATAAGGCGCTAGAGGTAGCTCACACGAAATCTCGCTATCGTGCAGTACTTAGTCCTTCACTATAAAATGCAATAGGGTAAGGCGCTAGAGGTGACTCACACGAGATCTTCCATCGTGTAGCACTTAGCCCTCCACTATGCATAACAATGCAGCAAGGCGCTAGAGGTAATTCCCATGCGACTCAGGTCGCCATGTAATACTTAGTCCTTAACTACAATAAGCAATGGTATAAGGCGCTAGAGGTAACTCACACGAAGTCTTCTACTTGTGTAGTACTTAGTCCCTTACCTGCTCATGATTCATTGGTTTCCCTCAACACAGCACACATCACATCAAGTTCCAATAATCCTCTTGCTTCAACTATAAGCCAACACACGATTAATCCATCACGGCCCAATGACATTGTGCCTTGCACTTAACTTTCTCAATTAAAGTAATGTCTTGGCCTCATTTCTTCGTATCAAAAATATTCGATAAAATATCGTACGTGGGCACACGGCTGGCCTTAGCCAAAATTCAACACAAAATAAAGTTCCATTAAATAAACGGACTTCACCACGACGATCGGCACGAAATTTCGGTCGTCGGCCATCTCAATCTTAATTTCCGAAAAATAAATAATTAATTAATTAATTTCGAAAATTAATAATTAATTTCAATAAATCCAATTTAGCTCAAATTAAAGCCCAATTAAATAAACGGGCTGCACCACGATCATCAGCATAAAAATTCGGCCATTAGCCATCCAAGTTGAATTTCCGGGAAATAAATCATTAAATAATTAATTTCGAAAATAATATTTAAATACAAGAAATTCAATTTAGCTTAAAATAAAGCCCGATTAAATAAACGGACTTCACCACGGTCATCAGCATAATTTTCCGGTTCCAGACCATCTCAATTGAATTTTCGGAAAATAAATAAATAATTAATTTAATTCCGAAAAATAATATTTAAATGCCAAAAATCCCACTTAGGCCCGAATCGCTAAATTGAAGCCCGATTAGGCGTCCGAAAATTCCCGAGAGGCTTCCAATAAATAGTAGACCACGTCTACTTGCTAATTGCGCAATCAATTTATCTAAATCACATCACAATTGACTAATAATTGCTAATTAATTCTAATCTAACAACCTAAACATAATTAATTAAAACTAAACCAACCTAAAGCATAATTAATCAACTAATCCGAGATTAGTGAGATTACTCACCAAATCGCGCGCAAATCGGATCAATCCGACGGCGGCGACGCGAGTAACGATTCTTCCCAAAGCACGGCTCGGGTTCGGGCGGAAACGGCCCAAAACGGCCTTGAACAGTGCTGGAAACCCATTTTTCCAGCCACTGTTCTTGGCTGGACGAAACTCGTCCGGCGGCTAGGGCGGCGAGGGGAGGCCGGCGGAGGGTGAGGGGGAAGCCGGGAAGGTCCGGCGGGTCGAACGGCGGCCGAAAGGTGGCCGGTCGGGCGGAACGGCGGCGGGTCGCGCGGGGAAGGGGCTGCGCAGCGGCCGACGGACGGGGGGACGGCGGGACGGCGAGTGCACGGGCGCGGCGCGGGCGCGGGCGGCGGCGGGACGGGCGGCGAGCGGGCGGCTGCCGCTTCTGCTCCGGCTTGCTGGTCCGCACGCGAAAAAGAAGAAGGAGAAGAAGGGCTGGTTCGGTCGAGCGTGCGAGAAGAAAGAAGAGAGAGAGGAGAGAGAAGAGAGAGAGAAGAGAAGATAAGGGAGAGAGGGGAAAGGGTTTGACTAGTCAAATTGGGAGGAAGAAGAAGCCAAATTGAATTTGGCAAGTGGGTGTTCGGTTGGGGGGTAAAACGCACGAGGGGGAGGGGAGAGAAGAGAGAAGAGAGAGAGAAAAGGGAGAGAGAGAAAAGAATTTAAATAATGATCTTATTCTTTTTCTTTTCTTTTCTCTTTTCCTTTCCTTTTCTATTTTCTTTTTCCGATAATTTCTTTCTTGAAATTTCGGACTCGTCAATAAATTGACGAGCGATGAGACGGGATCCTATTTATCCAGTCGAAATTAGAACTCAAAAATCTGGATGTCACAACTCTTCCCCTCTTATAAAAAATTTCGTCCTCGAAATTTAAATCTTTACCAATCCATAAACGAAAGGTGGGGGGTATTGCCGTCTCATCGAGTCTCACTTTTCCACGCTGATCATTCGGTCTCGTGGCGTTGTCTAACCACTTTGACCAAGGAGATCATCTCGGTACACAAACTCTGCTCTTTCTGAACCAAGGACTGAACTGAGCTTCTCACATAAGACATTATGTCATCCACATCTGATCTCTTTTTTTTCTCGACTCCCTAACAAACCTTCAAACCTCAACAATTCAAAATTTCTGACAATTCTGAGCAATCTTTACTCTGACACTGATCTGACAACTGCAAATACTGATCACTGAGCTGACTCTGGACTTGCGATTTTCTGATTTCTGATTTCATCTTAACCGATTGAAATCCTGTACACTCTGCTTTGCACTGATTAATAAAGAACCCTCTGAAAATTCTGTCAACTTATAATCTCTGATCTAGATTCGAGATATAATTCATCTTCGACACTCCATGTCGGTGAACTATCCGAGACACACACACTTCGGTATACCCATTCTATGACAAGATGTGATCTTCAATTTATGAAATCGGACTTAGATTGAAGGTTAATTTCACTCCGACACGCTTTTAGTGTGACCTAGGCTACCGGGTAACTTTCAGAACTTTTCAGTGCAAATGACCCGTGGTCGATTTTCTTCGAGCCACAATGAACCCACTCGACTCAATGACGACTTTCGATTGTCGTGAAAATCCCGATGATCCAAATACGGACACGTGGTACCAAAACAATAAGAAAATCAGTCTAGTGTTGGTCGACGAGAATTTTCCAATTTAGTGGTGTCACCCACGATTAGCCACACATCTCGTCGAACCAACCTATATCTCGATCTCAAATCGATTTATATCGTGCCGTAATGATCTCGACAGATAAGCACGGTCGAGAAGTCAATCCCTGGTCGAATTCTCAAGTCTATTTGCCTTAAGGTCCCTAATAGCTCACCCAGCTAGTCTAGTTATCTCATGAGTGGCCAACTCAGAGAAAAACACTGTAATCGCGTCGATGAAATGCCCAATGCATCTAATCGAAATCAGAGCCCGAAATCTGGATCACACACTCAAAACAAGATATATTTGTACTGTACCAAAGTGGACCAACTCCATCTATCGATCAACTACTATTCTCAAATGGTATCGGTAATCCCCTGAATCCTTAGTAAGCCATATATTTCCATCTCCACTTGGGACTCTCAAGTGATGCTAAAATCTTCCGGATTTGCATTACTGAACTTCCACTTACTGACACCTTTGACACTTGCAACCTGCTTGGCGATATCTATCTTCATATCGGTCTACCAATTTAGCTGATGTCAATTCTGATTTACTTGCACCATCTAGTCAAACTGCAATACCATAGTGAACTTCCGACAAGATCTTTTCCCTGAGTGCTACACTGTCAAGTGTATTCAATCACTCATGAAACTTGAACTTTCCATTCTCATAAATCTTAAAGTCAGATTCTTTCTTGCCAGTATCCTCTTATAAGATCTTCTGAACATCTCTGTCTATCAACTAGGCGCCGATTCTAACTTGAACATTCGGTTCGATTTTGAGGGCAGCTATAAAATTTAAAAGGTAGCCCGCCTCAAATTTGAAAACCAAATTTCGAACCCTTTTTAAGTAAAGTTTATACTTTAGCCAGCCTATGGATAATCGAAGACTCTCGGCTCAACACATAAATTACTTCTTTCATTCTCCTAAGATAACACCAGATAACATCATTATAGTTCTGCCAAAATTCTGATTCACGACACTGTTTCGTATTCCATTTATTGGATCTCAACTGGTGGAACGGTTATGCAACAATCTTCTCATGTTGCATCAATACGTACCCCATCCTTTAAGCTCTAGAAATTATCCTCATACCTGTCAATGCCGATGAATTTCTCTTCTTTCTCAAGAGGTTAATCCTGCGATGATACTGATATTGAAAATTCTTTCACAAACCTTCCGTAGTAATCTGTCAAATCCCCACAACTTCTGATTTCTGACATTGATGTCGGTCTCGGTCCATTAACAACTGATTCAATCTTGGCTGGGTCCATGAAGATTCCTTTACCTGTAACCACACGACCATTCTTAGGGGCATCTCGTGATTCTCAACACTTAATGAACACCCTAGAACGTCGCTACACCACACGATCACCATTGATCCAGATATTCTTTGAACACTCGATTTGTCAAATCTATGACAGCGACTGGAGCGTTCGTCAAATCAAATGGCTTTACGTTATTCTTGCAAGGATAAAATCAAGTGTGAAATGCCGTCTTCAATATAACCTCCTTTATGGTTCTCAACTGACAATAACCTGTCCCCAAGTCGATCCTTGAAAACATCCACACTCTTTATAACAAGTCACCCAATTAAGTTGACAATGGATGATGCATGTTTGAAATGAACCATCTTCATTTCTCTTTCCACAAAACTGATGTTCCTTAAAGCGATGCACTAATATGCATGAATTCCTCATTCATCAATCCTCACACTTGCACAATTGGTCCTATCAATTCAGGCAACAACAACCGGTAAGAAACTTTAGAGAATGGTTTTGTTCCGGGTGCTAGCTTGATCGTAAATTCTATCTCACTTACTGACGATAGGCCTGACAATCCTTCTGGCAACACTTCTAGAAATTCTTGGACTACTGAGAAGTCCTAAATTTTCAATTCTTCAATCTGTCTTATTTTTGACAATTGTCAAGTAACCTAGGCAACCTCCGTCTAACAAACGGATTGCCTCAAGCGACGAGGTTAAAGAAGTCAAGGACCCTTCTCAACTCTCAGTAAAACTCGGTACTTCTACATGCTCCTGGAATAAGCTGGGTTACTCCACTATAACAATTCCTCACTACAAAATGCTCCAGAGCCAATTCTTTCCACACTTAACGATAGAGTTGTACACCAACAGCCAATAAAGTACAACTTTAGTCAATGGTTCTTTTCCTACGGCCTTAACAAACAACTGAAATTCCACACTTGCAATCCCAACATTCTCTAGCACTATTCGATAAAATCACCTCAAAATATTCTTTCATTGAATAAGACATAGTCGGTTCCGTTCTGTTCCTTTTGCCATCCTACTGGCACCATATTGGTAGTAGCAGCGTTGGTGTTCTTCCTGAACTCCAACTGATAGTCCCTCACCTGATGACCGTGCTCACTACCATCAAAGCACGTTCTAGTCATCCTCGAACACAGGATTAATCCATGCATTCCTTCCATACTTTCGGCACTCATCAGGTGAGTCTTCTATCTCCTGCCAAGTGACAGCACAGACTCTTTCTGATTGTCCCATCGGTCTGCTAGAACCGCTCTCGACTTCGATCTTTTCCCTGACCGATTTCCATTTTTGCCTGAACTGGATCTGTACATCGGCTCGGATGCAATGACTCGCTCCCGGATCACATCTCCACTCTGGATCTCAGCAGGTGAGGTGACAACGGCGGTAATGATAGCGACAACAACAGCGGCTTGATCCTAAGCTTACTGGCTCATCCAGTTCCCAAGGAACACTTGCATCAGAACGATCCTATCGAACTTAGGATCATTCGACGCTGCTACACTAGTACCAACCTGCAGTGGTACTCTTACACTTGAGCTGGCCAGAGCCGACACTCTGCCACAACCACCTCGGGTACCGACCTTTGTCAGTGCATTACCCCGAGTCACAGAGGATATTGTCCTCTTACTAGGAGTTCTCAGCTCCTGCTCGCTCATGGTTCAGTCTTTACACTGAAACCTGCCTTCCAATTCCACACTGGATTAGAAGATGAGCGATCCACAAACAACCAACAATTTTAGCACTCAGCTAACACAGACATGCATCGGCATGAATTTAAAGGTCATCCTACTAACTATCCCATGGTCAACGCTCCTTATCACTCCAATCTTCAACTTCGCTCTGATACCACTTAAACTGGATGTCACACCCCGATCCTCGGGCACGCACACATCCTTCTCACTTGGTCGATTTTATAATGCGATATCCCAGGACAAAGTATCGCCGACCCTTTTATGTTTATTAAGCACATGCGGAAGCAGTTAAAATCCCAGAGACAATAAAACGATGGGATAGAAAAGCGGGGTCATATTTTTCATATTGAAACTTATAACCAAACTTTTATACAAAACATAAACAAATTCATAACTATTCACTTCAAAGAAATTCTCAAAAGAAGATAGACTCTCGGCCCATCCGGGCCGTACTCAAGGCCCCTCTCGGTATTATCTTCTTCCTCAAAAATCATTCTCCTTAGGTTTCACCTTCGAGTCCTCCTTCTTAGATTCCTCCTCAGCTCCTCATCGGGGTCCTGAAATGTTTTTCCCCAAACTGGGATGAGACTACGTCTCAGCGAGTTCTACCCCACTAAGCCCAATTAGTAAACCATTATACTATAGGCTGCCTATACACGCATAGGGCAGAAGACGTACCTTAGCATCAGATCCCACCTGCATGTTAGCACAGGTCAAATAGACACCTAAGCAATCACATCACGAGATCAAAGCATCGATCAAATCGACCTAGTCGATTACACGTCAACAAGACCACTCACGGTCATTTCCATTCAATCAATCATTTCACAACATCGAGATCAAAGCAATGATCAATCGACCTAGTCGATTACATGTCAACGATGACCATTCTCCGGCCAATTCAGTTTAATCAATCAATCCATGACAAACGGATCAAATCATTTCCATGATTCCATCTATATTCGATAATTAATCTCAACATTCCAATTCAACATTCCCACTCAAATATAGGCTCAAGGCGCTAGAGGTAACCCCAACACGAAGTCTCGTCATCGTGCGATACTTAGTCCTTGACCACAAAACGCAATAGCATAAGGCGCTAGAGGTAACTCACACGAAGTCTCGCTATCGTGTAGTACTTAGTCCTTTGCTACATAAGCAATAGTATAAGGCGCTAGAGGTAGCTCACACGAAATCTCGCTATCGTGCAAGACTTAGTCCTTCACTATAAAATGCAATAGGGTAAGGCGCTAGAGGTGACTCACACGAGATCTTCCATCGTGTAGCACTTAGCCCTCCACTATGCATAACAATGCAGCAAGGCGCTAGAGGTAATTCCCATGCGACTCAGGTCGCCATGTAATACTTAGTCCTTAACTACAATAAGCAATGGTATAAGGCGCTAGAGGTAACTCACACGAAGTCTTCTACTTGTGTAGTACTTAGTCCCTTACCGCTCATGATTCATTGGTTTCCCTCAACACAGCACACATCACATCAAGTTCCAATAATCCTCTTGCTTCAACTATAAGCCAACACACGATTAATCCATCACGGCCCAATGACATTGTGCCTTGCACTTAACTTTCTCAATTAAAGTAATGTCTTGGCCTCATTTCTTCGTATCAAAAATATTCGATAAAATATCGTACGTGGGCACACGGGCGGCCTTAGCCAAAATTCAACACAAAATAAAGTTCCATTAAATAAACGGACTTCACCACGACGATCGGCACGAAATTTCGGTCGTCGGCCATCTCAATCTTAATTTCCGAAAAATAAATAATTAATTAATTAATTTCGAAAATTAATAATTAATTTCAATAAATCCAATTTAGCTCAAATTAAAGCCCAATTAAATAAACGGGCTGCACCACGATCATCAGCATAAAAATTCGGCCATTAGCCATCCAAGTTGAATTTCCGGGAAATAAATCATTAAATAATTAATTTCGAAAATAATATTTAAATACAAGAAATTCAATTTAGCTTAAAATAAAGCCCGATTAAATAAACGGACTTCACCACGGTCATCAGCATAATTTTCCGGTTCCAGACCATCTCAATTGAATTTTCGGAAAATAAATAAATAATTAATTTAATTCCGAAAAATAATATTTAAATGCCAAAAATCCCACTTAGGCCCGAATCGCTAAATTGAAGCCCGATTAGGCGTCCGAAAATTCCCGAGAGGCTTCAATAAATAGTAGACCACGTCTACTTGCTAATTGCGCAATCAATTTATCTAAATCACATCACAATTGACTAATAATTGCTAATTAATTCTAATCTAACAACCTAAACATAATTAATTAAAACTAAACCAACCTAAAGCATAATTAATCAACTAATCCGAGATTAGTGAGATTACTCACCAAATCGCGCGCAAATCGGATCAATCCGACGGCGGCGACGCGAGTAACGATTCTTCCCAAAGCACGGCTCGGGTTCGGGGCCGGGAAACGGCCCAAAACGGCCTTGAACAGTGCTGGAAACCCATTTTTCCAGCCACTGTTCTTGGCTGGACGAAACTCGTCCGGCGGCTAGGGCGGCGAGGGGAGGCCGGCGGAGGGTGAGGGGGAAGCCGGGAAGGTCCGGCGGGTCGAACGGCGGCCGAAAGGTGGCGGTCGGGCGGAACGGCGGCCGGGTCGCGCGGGGAAGGGGCTGCAGCGGCCGACGGACGGCGGGACGGCGGGGACGGCGAGTGCACGGGCGCGCGCGGGCGCGGGCGGCGGCGGGGACGGGCGCGGCGGGCGGCGGCCGCTTCGCTCCGGCTTGGCTGGTCGCACGCGAAAAGAAGAAGGAGAAGAAGGGCTGGTTCGGTCGAGCGTGCGAAGAAGAAAGAAGAGAGAGAGGAGAGAGAAGAGAGAGAGAAGAGAAGATAAGGGAGAGAGGGGAAAGGGTTTGACTAGTCAAATTGGGAGGAAGAAGAAGCCAAATTGAATTTGGCAAGTGGGTGTTCGGTTGGGGGTAAAACGCACGAGGGGGAGGGGAGAGAGAGAGAGAGAGAGAAAAGGGAGAGAGAGAAAAGAATTTAAATAATGATCTTATTCTTTTTCTTTTCTTTTCTCTTTTCCTTTCCTTTTCTATTTTCTTTTTCCGATAATTTCTTTCTTGAAATTTCGGACTCGTCAATAAATTGACGAGCGATGAGACGGGATCCTATTTATCCAGTCGAAATTAGAACTCAAAAATCTGGATGTCACAAGATGAATGTTCATTGTATAGGGAGATGTACTCAGAATGTATGATACGAATGTACCATACTAAGTACATTAGATAAGATGAATATAATGAATATTCATTCATGTATTTCATAACAACATTTCATTTATGTAGTAATTTAGTATTGAATGGCACCACTTGTCCGGCCACCATCTCCACCCACACTAGTGTCGCTTGTGGTCGGCCCACGCTATAACTCCATCATCGCTTGTGGTCAGCTCCGTCGTTGCTCATCCAGATCCAGCCGCAAGCCTAGCTCTGTCCACTGATCTCACAATAGGCTCCATCCTTGCTTACCCCTTTCAACGTTGCTCCAATCTCGTCCATGGCCGCAAGCCTAGCCGGTCTATGGCTTGCGAAGTAGTGATCAATCGCCGAAACTTGCGAATCATCTTGGAAATTATTGATCAACTTTCTTCTTTGTCCACATCGGTTATGAAAGAACATAGGGAATGCTCGGTTTTGCCCCTATTCTCTAATTGCGAAGATTCAGAGCAACTCGTTTGCATTTGGAAGCTTCATTACCAACACTCACTCTCACTGGCGACGTTTTTCAGATCCTACTCATGTAGCTTGATCAATAAGCGCAACCCAGAACCCATCCTCGATAAGGTTATTTCATTCCTCTCTTTCATGCCCTGTTTTAGAGAAGTGTGAGATCAATTTCCGTCCATGAAACCTATATGTAAATCATTGAAAATCTGAGTTGTAAGTTGATGATTGGTGATGACATTATCGTTCTAAATACTTATTTTAGATGGAAAACCATTTCGATTTCATGACTAAATCTAGAAATCTCCATGCATGCAGGCTGTTTGTTGAAATGTCTCCATAAAGTCGTGAAGTGTACTTGAGAGAGTTGCTTAAATCTGTTGGCTGAAGTGTTCATCATTTGGTCAAATCACAATAGGAACCTAGATTCATTTACATTGCTTCTCTTTTATGAGACTTGAATATGAAATCGAGAATAACACAAAGAAATAGATTTGAGGGAAGATGGCCATGGACTACAAGCTCCAACAGCAAAATAAAAAACAAACGAAAGGATCGGCCCTCCTTGTGTTTAGATGATAGGGCGGCGGCAGCTATTTTCTCCGGAGATTGTATTTCTATCCGATGAAAGGCCGGACATCTTGAAGCCAACTAAGCTTTCCAAAAACAGCAAGAATCGGAGCAACTCTTGATCCAATCAATCGTCAAACTAGCTCTCGATGGGTATTCCATTGTCCACTTATAATCAAAATGCCCGAGAAGAAGAAAAAAATAGAAAAAGAATTAAGAGATTGAGATGAAAAGGTAGACAAAGTAAAATAACCTGGACCAACTTGATGGGTATTTTATAAGTGATGATGGGCTTAAGTGGGCTCGTTCGTCCATGTTGGGCCTAAAAGCCCGAACCACAAGATAAGGGCCCATGAAGGAACGGTTGCGATGTGAAAGGCTACGTTGTTTAGATACGAGGGGTTATGTCTTTTGGAGGAACGTTTATATGGGAGAAGTATATTATCAGTGCCATAAGTTATGTATGGCACTCACTTTGGTGCCAAAAGTTTCCATCGGATCACTTAAGTCCCAAAAAATTTCAAAAATGCTCACTTTTGTGCCAACGCCAATCTGATCGGCCGGAAATCCGATGTTGCCTTTTTTTATTTATTAATTTCTTATATTGATGTGACTCATCGGAGAGTTCAGTTAGCGTGTAAACCACCAAACGACGTCGTTTGGCATCTTATAGCCCAAGTCGAAACCCTAAATCCCCAAATCGAGAGAGAGAGAGAGAGAGAGAGAGAGAAGCCATGGCGGCGTTGTCTTTTTCCTCGAAGAACAACACTAGCAGAGAGAGAGAGAAGCCATGGCGGCGTCGTCTTTTTCCCCGAAGAACAACACTAGCAGAGAGAGAGAGAGAAGTCATGGCGGCGTCGTCTTCTTCCCTGAAGAACAACACCAGCATAGAGAGAGAGAAGCCATGGCGGTGTCGTCTTCTTCCCCGAAGAACAACACCAGTAGAGAGAGAGAAGCCATGGCGACGTTGTCTTCTTCCCTGAAGAACAACTTGAGCACTAGCCACTCTCTGAGCAGAGCCCAATCTATCATCTCCATCTGCGCCCTCCTTGTTTCCCTCGCACTCCTCATCTTCTCTCTCTCTCTCTCTGCACCTTCAACCCCCCTTCTTCCTCCTCCTCCTCCGCCCTCGCCTCCTATTTTCCCATCACTTCTTGGCTGAGCGATGGTGGTTGAGCAATGATGGCCGAGCACGGTGGCTAAGCGACGGTGGCCAAGCAAGCTAGGTCGGCGAGAATGAACAAAATAAAAACCCTAATTTCAATCACAAATGAGCTATACGGCGTCGTTTTTCTTAAGCCATCCACATAGGACATCAAAACGATGTCGTTTTATTAAGTAGGATAGAAAATGATGTCGTTTAAAGGGTTTATCGAATTTTTTCAAAAAATATAAAGCCACGTAATCATTTTAGTCAGAATTTCTCACCGATGGCACCAAAGTGATTGTTTTTCCTCCGATTTGGCACTTAAGTGATCTAACGGAAACTTTTAGTACCAAAGTGAGCATCGTATATAAATTATGGCACTGATATTATGAAAGTGCTAGTATAAACACCTAGAAGGGAGTGAATAGGTGTAAAAACAGATTCTACAAAATACAGTGAAAACCTTTACTTATAACATGAGTCTGAATAACAACAGACTTTTGAAACTGAGTCTGAAGAGCAGCAGACTTTAAGCGAGATCAGATTTTAGTAGTTAAATAGAACTACAAACAGAATAAAAAGATTCGGGGGAAGAGAATAAGAACACAAGGTTTATAGTGGTTTGGCTTAATCCAAGCCTACGTCCACTCTCCCACGCTAACAGCCTTTTTAGCTGGATTCCACTATGCAATCAACAAGAGATTACAACTTTGAGTGCAAATACTCAGCAGTAGATCATATTATCTCACTAAGTCACTCTTTTGGTATTTCTCTCATGATCACAAACGTTTAAGCTCACAAAGTGTATGAACAAATATCGTTCAGACTTTGTAATTATAAATTCTATGCTCCGTCTCTTACTTGCTCATCAGTCCTTCATCTCCTTAAATACTCATCCACTTCCAAACTAGCCGTTGGACAGTATCTTGAGGATCGTCTTCCAATCTACTTATTGGACAGATCTGTATCTAGAAGATTTGGTAGCCGTTGAGTGACAAAAATATAATCCCAAATTGATTCTGATTGCTTATACAAACAGAATATTGGTTTCCATAAGTAGAGTTTCTTCTTATAGAAAGTTCTTGTATTTAAGATCCAATCATCAATCAATTAGGGCACGCATGATAACCATTCATTAGAAATAGTTTTGAAACAGAAATAGATTTTTCTATTTCTATTTCTAGAAGAGTTTTTAAGTAAAAATAACCGTTTGATAACGACACAAAATTTCTACTCTAAAAATAGAAATTCGTTTGATAACGACACAAAATTTCTTCATTTCGGATGGCGGCGGCGGCGACCAACGACCTTTAATATAAAAAATAAAAATAAAAATGATTTAGTAACAAAAAAAAATAATGAATAAAATAAAATAAAATAAATCATTAAAAAATAAAATTAAAATATCATTTTATTTTAAAATTAAAATATCCTTAAAAATAAATTTATTTTATTTATTCTATTTTATTTTATTTTACGAATAAATTTATTTTAAAATGAATAAAAATAAAAATAAAAATAATTTTATTTGGCAAAACACTCAAGGCAAATAAAAATAATTTATTTTTAATTATCATAAAATTATTTTTAATAAATTTAATAAATTTATTTTTAATAAACTAAAAATAAAATGATAAATAAAAATAATTTATTTATTTTAATTATTTTATTTTTATTTTTAAATGAATAAAATGAATATATTTATTTTTATTTATTTTTATTTTTAATAAAATGAGGAGAGGCGGAGGAGGAGGAGGCAGAGACGTAGAGGAGATGAGGGAGGACTTACCGAAATTAGGGTTTAGTGAGAGAAATTATTTCGATTTTCTTCCGAAATCAAAGTAAAAAATTTTAGCTTCCGATTTCTTCCAAACCTATTTCGAAATAGAAATCTATTCCGGAAATAGAAAAACCGAATAGGTTTATCAAACGGATTTCTCTTCCGAAACAAGTCTCGGAATGCAGAAAAACTATTTCGGGAATGAAATTTTGGGTTGTCATGTACCCCTAATTAGATTGAGTCAATCAAATCCATTTTGATGTGGAATTCAAACCAAATCACTAGCCATTATATGATTGAGTTTATATTACGTTCGTTGAATCTGGATGTAAAGTCTCGAGAACAATAGACTTTACAATCCGAGTCCGAGTGCAATAGACTTTACAATATGAGTCCGAACAAATTTAACTTTAAGGTTTGAACACGGTTTGAATAAGTTCGAACTTCAACATGTAGAGTCCTGTTTTCTAGTTCGAACTTCAAGCATAGAGTCTGTTTTCTAGTTCAACTTTAGCATAGAGTTTGTCTTCTGGTTCTTCATTCACGTTCGCCCGGAATTTGTCAAAGTGAACAGACTTCTAATGTAAACAGAGACTTTGACATTAAAGTCCGACAGTCTTCAAACTTTGACACAAAAGTCCTGGAAATCTTCAAAATATACTTTGGACATAAGTTACATTCAGTCTTTGGTTCTTCCAAGTATAGTCTTTGATAATATCCTCTATATGTTCTATCATCTGCATAGTCTGTTACTCAACCATTAAACACGTTAGTAGCCTTTGATTTATTTTGTCAGTTTCAAAACATCATAAGGGATTTCCTAACATAGTGTACTTCTCCCGTTTACGTTGAAGAGTTACGTCTTTTGGAGAATACGTTTTTAAGGGAAGAAAAGAAAAAGAGAACGTACCTTTTGAAAGAACGTACGTCTTTTTCAGAAGAAGAAACTCTCTCCCTCCAAAATAGAAACGTAAGAACAGTACCCTAACATTCAGAGTTTTCTCCCCATAATTGAAACAGTACGCTCCTCGGTAGAACGGGATCAAAATTCTTCCTCGAACTCCAACATTGGTGTTTAATCTGTGGCAAATACGGTACGCTCGATTTCGTAGTGTATTTTTGATCGGTGATACATGTGTTTTCCCGAGCTCGTTTTTCGCGTTCGTTCTAGGGGTTCGATTAAGTATCGGAATCGGTTTTAGAGGATCCGTTATTCCCAACATTGGTATCGAGCCATTGTTTATGTTTCCGATTCCTTTTCATGTTTATAATTTGTTTTTTGATTGATTTTTCGTGAAACACCACCGTCCGCCAATTTAGGAAGGAAAAATCCCGACACCCATCTTTTGTTTCCCCTTGTTTTTTGATTTTCTGTAAATTGAAGTTCGTTTTTGATCGCGTAGGGTCAAAGCTCTCATTGATACGAGAAAAGCGAGTAGTGGATCGCCACCGAGGGCCGCCAGACGTGCCACCACGTGCAGCCGGAAGGGACTAGGGTCGTCGGTTCGTGCATTACATGCGCCGATACGGTCCCCATCAGGTGTGTGCGACGCATGCACGTGGTCACTGGCGCGTGCCGTGCAACGCCAGCTGACGTCATCGTGATGTCAGCCGCGTACGCGCGTGGCACGTGCCAGCTAACGTCATCATGACATCAACATGCACGCGTGTGGCACGTGCCGGTCGGTTCGTCCAACCCAACCCGACCGGTCTGATCTGATTTGACCGGCCCAACCCGTTGACCTCGACTTGTCTGACTGTTGATTTTGACCATTGACAGAAAAAAAATGGAGGAAAGGGAGGAGGAAAAGAATGTGTTTCTTTTGCCAAGTAATTCTGTATGGATTATAAGTAATCCCTTATTTGTTCTACATTTGTTGTAGGAACAATGCCTCCTCGTAAGGCGCGCACATCTATTCGCGCAATTACTAATGAACAAAAGGAAATGCTTTCTAGGTTGATAGCTAAGCTGACTGATTATTGATGGGAGAGTGGTGACTTAATTGATCATGTTCTCATGGTCAACCGTAAAATACAAGAGGTCATATGAAATTGTCGTCCCATGTCACATTTTGAGATGGTGTGATTCTTCATGAACACTCTTCCACCGATATGCCAAGAAGTGTTGAATCACCGATGAGAGGTCAACAGAGCTACTACGTATAAGAGGCTTGCAATGACTTTTATAGATGAACATTACTGGATTAAAGCCACAAAGACTGCAACCCATGGAATGACTTCGATTTGGCGGGGAATGAATGTACGAAGGAGAAATCCTAAGGGATACCCGTCTGTTTTACCGTGGCTACCTAGAATGTCTAAGGAATTTAAAGAATAAAAGATCAAGAAATTGAACAAAAATGAATATTTCCAAGTTCATGTGTTGTCTTGGCATTAGATGTTTTTGACTGATCTTTATTTAAGTATGCTTTTATGGACATGTTATGTAAATGTTTTCTACTTAAATGTTGTTGATATAGCAACTAATATGTTAGCTGCATTATGTGAAAGCATTATTATTCTATCATTATTGGATGTCAAATATTATTTACTTCTGTTATTATTAACTATTGTTGGTAGTTCATAGAAGTTTTTGTAGCTTCAAAGAATTTATTTTGCATAAATGATTATATTAATAATAATTCCAAGTTATGATTTTGGATGATGATTGTAAACTTAGTGACATTTTGATTCTGAATCCTTACTTGAAATTATGATGGGTTTGTGCAAAATTGATGCATAAATGATAGGCATTAATAATTTGTGCATATATGTCTCCGATATGTTCGAGATCAATGGCTTCAGCCACAAAGAGTATAGTTCTTGAGCTAAACAAAGGTGAGAAGCTCAACAGCGATAACTATGAAATATGGCACATGAAAATCTAATATATGCTAGAAGAGCAAGAGGCACTAGAAGCTCTTAACCTGACCATGGAAGTATCTAAAGATGGAAACACTACACAATATAAGAGAGATAATGATGCATTTGCTGTATGGAAAAGCAAGAACTCTTTTGCTCACATTACGTTGTTGAGTAGCATGGAAAATGATGTCATGCAAGAGTTCGGGTGTTTTGAGAATGTCAAGGAAATATATGAAGTATTGGCAGCAAGATTTAGTCATACTTCGGTGACCAGATTGAGACAGCTCATTATTAGGTTTGACTCTTACAAGAAGCCTCATGGTCACACCTTAGAAAGATGTCAAATATGATTAATGAGCTGAAAGATGCTGGTCATATCCTGACTGATGAGCAGCAAGTGCAAGTAGTGATTCATTCCTCGTCTCAGAGTTCGGAGCATATGAATGTGCACCTAACCCATAATGAGAATATCAAAATCTTTAAGGATGCAGTGCGTTATCTTGAGCTGGAAGAGGACCGCCTCTTGGCAACTAAGCCGGAAATTGAAATTTATCATGCTGGTTCCAGCTCACATGGAACTTCGAGCTCAAGCGCAAATGTCGACTGGTTTAATAAAAAGAAAGGCAAGGGAGCAAGTGCTTCAGGGAAGAAACCAAAGGTTGACCAACATGAAAGAGGAAAGCGTCATCGAATGAAGAAACTGACAAGGGTGAAATGTTACAATTGTGATAAGAATGGTCATTATACTCACGACTGTCATGAGCCAAATAAGGTATACACCCCTTGTACATTTTAGAACTTTACTTATGTGTCAAGTTATGTATTCTTAATTGAGTCTAATCCTTTGTAGACTATGGATTCAGGAGCGATAAACCATGTAACGAATGATAGAGAATCTTTTGTGGAATTCCGATGAGTACCACTTGGAACTAAGTGGATCTATGTAGAAAACAACTCTAGAGTAGAAGTAAAAGAAATTGGCACCTACCAAGCGAAGATACGTGGTGGACGCACCTTATTCCTACATGATGTATTGTATGCTCGAAGATTCGTCGGAATTTAGTGTCTATTTTAATGTTGGTTAAGTTTGGTTTTAGTATGAACTTCCATAATAGTTGTGTGGATTTATATTTGGATATAAATTACTATGGTTGTGGTTAATTTTTTAAATGGTTTCATTGTATTAAATATTGACAATGGTAACGCCAATGTTTGTTATTCCCTTTTCTTGTCTCTTAATTTATATGATAATGATGTGAATGTGTGGCATGCTATATTTGGTCATATTGGCCAACAACATATGAATGACTAGCTAAAGATGGCTTGTTGGGTAACATTGAAAAAGTCGATTTGTCTATATGTGAACATTACCTAGTGGAGAAAACGACAAGGAAATCATTTAGAAAAGGTAAAAGAGCTTAATTTCCTTTACATTTAATTCATTCTGACGTTTGTGGTCCTATGAATGTGAGAGGAAGGCATGTAGCTATTTATTTCATCACATTTATAGATGATTATACTCGATTCGAATATGTTTATTTGATTTCTCATAAATCTGAAGCATTGAGTTGTTTCAAAAGTTTATGAACGTGGTAGAAAATCTATTAGACAAGGAAATAAAAGTATTGAGATTTAATCGAGATCGAAAATATTTATTTGATGAGTTCAGAAAATTATGTGATGGAAAAGAAATAAAAAGACAGTTGTCTATTCCATATACTCCTCAACAAATGGTGTTGCGGAGAGAAGGAACAGAACCCTACTGGAAATGGTTACATCCATGATGATGCATGCTAACTTACCTATTACCTTTCGGAGTGATGCGTTATTAATTGATGCATATATACTTAGTGTCTTCCAAATCAGTTACTTCCACTCCATATGAGTTATGGATAGGTAAAAAATCAGGCTTGAGTTTTCTTAAACCATTGGGCTGTGCTGCCTATACTCATGAGCCCTCTCATAAGTTTGGGAAACTGGGTCCTAAAAGAAAGAAGAGTATTTTCATAAGATACTCTGAACACTCGAAATTGTATATGTTCATAGGTGAGTAGGAAAGTATAACTGAATTTGAATCACATAATATTATATTCTTAGAGAATGAATTTCCTAAGAAGGGCGAAATAGGTGAGGATTACTCCATATTTTAAACCTTGGATCCAAATAATGAATTTAGTGAAGTTCGTCCAAGTGGGAGTAACATGAGAAGTGATGAATTTAATTCAATTCACTCTCAATTACAACCACATGATGAGACGATATTGTCATTATCTAATCCGAATGGGAGCATAATAGGGAATGATATGTAAAGTGTACAATCTCCCATACGGCGAACAAGTCACAAAAGTATTCCCCGTCGACGCTTTAACATTGAAGGAGAAACTTTTATGGTTGCTCCACAAGATGAGAATGAGCCAAAAAAAAAATGTTAATGAAGCTCTAAATTGCCATAGTAAGGAAAAATCGATGCATGCAATGAAAGATGAGATGTAGTCAATGAAGTCGAACCATGTTTGGGAACTAATTAATCTTCCAAAAGGACACAAAACCATTGGGAACAAGTGGGTTCTCAAAATAAAGCGTAAAGCTGATGACTCGATAGAAAGGCATAAAGCTCGTATTGTGGTGAATGGGTATAATCAATAGAAATGAATTGATTATGAAGAAACATTTTCTCAAATAGTAAGATTTACTTCGATTCGCATTATTCTGGCAATAGTGGCTAGTATGGATCTTAAGTTATATCAAATGGATATAAAGACTACTTTCCTTAATGGAGAATTAGAGGAAGAAATATATATGGAACAACTTTGCTAGTTTCATTATGGAAGGCCAAAAAAGAAAGGTATGTTGACTTTTGAGATCGATATATGGTCTTAAGTAGTCATCGAGACAATGGTATATACGTTTTCATAATGTCATAATGGTATATGATTTTACAATGATAGATGGGATCATTGTGTATATATCAAAAGATCAAAAGATTAATTTGTGATCATATCATTATATGTTGATGATATACTAATTGCCGGAAGCAATATGGAGTTTGTTAATATGGTCAAGAGTTGGTTATCTTCCAACTTTAAGATGAAAGATATGGGTGAGGCTGCATAAATTCTTGGAGTTAAAATTTCAAGAGGTCGTTCAAAGAGATCATTATTTCTTTCGCAAGAAACATACATAAATAATATTCTTGAACGATTTCATATGCAAGATTGTAAACCCATAAATACTCCTATTGCAAAAGATGAAGGATTGAGCCATAAATTATGTTCAAGGACTCCACAAGAAAATGAACAAATGAAACATGTTCCTTATGCTAGTGCCGTGGGATGCTTAATGTACGCTATAATGTGTACAAGACTTGGCATATGTTTTGCAGTTGGAATTGTGAGTAGATATCAATATAATCCAGGTCAAGCACATTAGAAGGCCGTTAAAAGAATACTGAAGTATTTGAAGGGAATTGTTGATTACAAGCTGAATTACCAAGAAAAAGATGCGCTATTTGAAGGCTATTCGGATGTTGATTGGGGATGAGATTTAGATGAAAAGAAATCTACCTCTAGATTTGCTTTCTTACTAAATAATGACGCCATATCTTAGAGTAGTAAAAAGAAAACGTGTATAGCCTTGTCCACGATGGAAGCTGAGTTCGTGGCATTATTAGCGGCGGTACAAGAAGATGTTTGATTTAAGAGATTTTTGGATAATTTAGGTGTTATTGGGTATGTTGCAAATCCATTATTGGTTAACTGTAATAGCCAAGCAGTTATAGCGTACACCAAAGATCCAAAATATCATAGCAAGACCAAACATATAGATATCAAGTATAATTTTGTCAAAAATATGGTTGCATGAAAATATGTAAACTTATAGTACATTTATACCCATATAATGGTAGCGAGATCCTATGATAAAACCAATACCTAGAGATGTGTTTTGTGGTCATGTAAAATATCTAGGACTGCGTAGAGGCCGATGTACTAAATATTGTAATTTCTCTGAAGTGTTCCCATTTAATGAATTTGTGTTTTTCATCATTAATGCCTATGAATCTTTGTTTGACATTTATGCATTTTAGTGCTCAGTGCATTATATAAAGTTGAGAAAGTATGTCGGATAGATAAAAGATTAGCTCACTCACACGGGTAATCGCCTTTTATTTACTATATGATAAATAGATATGAAACGGCTTTTAATCTTATTATCTAGGTGATAATTGAGAGCTCAAGCTTAAAATACATATGTCACATTAACTGAGTATTAAGATGATGACATAATATTTACTATGTCCGAAAGTAAAATAACACATATATTTTACTTTATCTATCTACGATGTCAAATGTGAGTTCTGATGAATTTTGTGAATGAGTAGATATGTGAACTCAAGTTAGATATTAGGTATGTCGAACTATTATGCATGTACGGTATTGATGGTGTAGACATACGCTCCATGGGAAATGAGTTAATACCGTAATACGTATTTCATATTACGTATGCATAAGATGACTAATAAGAGTGTCAAAAGTTTGATCTCAACTTTTATGCCGCATGAGACTCTTAAAGAAAAGAGTTCATCAATTTATAGTGCCCTCATGACTCTTACTTATTCTCAAGATTTTTATTCAGTATTTGCTATCTTAGGATGTTGCCAATGATCATAAATTGATTCGATCTAATGTGACATTTCTAAAAAAGCAAGTTGAACTGAAATTAAGAGTTTGAAGAAAAAATGAAGATCGAATTAGGATAATTACATTCTAGTTTTGTATTCACTAGTTGACCAATTATGACTATCTTTTGGATAATCATAATTATGAATACAATGTATATATCACTGTTTAAAAAGAAATCAAGAGAGAGATATAAATGTGATCGATCGATTTAGGGTCGCATACTAAATCTACTCAGAGCGTGATACCCATTATGAGCTGCTATATATTCTTAACAGATGTATGGCAACAAGCTCTCAAAGTATGCTGGTCGCACGGATTATTCACCGGTATGGATATTGTAAAGAAGTAAAGAGAATCATGTTCGATTCACCATATGCGAGTGGGAGATAATGCGTATTTTATATGTGATGATGGGCCTAAGTGGGCCCGTCCGTCCATGTTGGGCCTAAAAGCCTAGACCGCAAAATAAGGGCCCATAGAGAAACTTGATTGTGATGTGAAATGCTACATTGTTTAAATATGAGGGGTTATGTTTTTGGATGAACGTTTTACGTTGAAGAATTACGTCTTTTGGAAAATACATTTTTAATGGGAGAAAAGAAAAAGAGAACGTACCTTTTGGAAGAACGTACATCTTTTTCAGAAGAAAGAAACTCACTCCCTCCAAAATAGAAACGTAAGAACAGTACCCTCACATTCAGAGTTTTCTCCCCCTAATAGCAACAGTATGCTTCTCGGTAGAATGGAATCAGGATTTTTCCTCGAATTCCAACATTGGTGTTTAATCTATGGCAAAAAAGGTACGTTCGATTTCGTAATGTATTTTTGATCGTGATACATGTGTTTTTGAGGCTTGTCTTCCGCGTTTGTTTTAGGGGTTCAATTAAGTATCGAAACCGGTTTTAGGGAATCTGTTATTCCCAACACAACTAAACCAAATTCCTGGTTCTACGAGAAAAGATGAATAAACTAATGTCAGTTAACAGGTAATAGCATAATTGTGACTAACAGAGGAATAGATTTTAAAGAAGACGGCCGGAGCTTGAACAAGGCGATGGATGAACATGGGCGAGAGAACATGAGCGAGCAACAGAGTCGACACATAGAGAGGTGGTTTGAGCTCATTTGCCATTTTCCCCAAAATGACAATTTAGAGCATAGAAGAAAATCAAGCACTTTGGAATCATGTTCTTCTTTATGCTGCAAGCGGGGAGGAGAGGATAGTTATTGATGTCCTCGATCATCGGCCCCATTTTGTGAAGAAAATCAATTTCCTCCTTCATGACCTCCACAATGACCGAAAGCTCTAGCCCGTTGGGCTCGTGGGGACAATCCCAATCCCGCAAAGGAACTCGTAAGCCCATGCCTAATTCTCAATCCTCTCGCTTTTCATCTTCTCCAAGTTGTATAGGGACGAAGAGGAGTCCCTATCCATCCGGCCCAAGTCGACCCCTGTTCGGCCTCACCATGGTCGCATTGTTCGGCCTGGAGGACGAATTTCACTTCGAGATGAAATCAGATTTTACCCCCTTTTTTTTTATTCAATCAAAAAGCCCCACGAAAATCATCAAGGCAGAGACATAACAAGCTTCGATACCAACTGTTAGAAATTTTGCGGAAAACCAAGATCTCGATAATCAGCATCAAATGCGGATACATGTAAATTTGGTACTAACCTCTAGTCATTGATGACATCAAGAACAAATACGCGAAGTTTGAACAATTGTGAATAGGCACTTGAGCCAATTACCTTCTCAACGTTGATGGTATATTTTTTTATTATCAAATAATCAGAATAATGAAAATAATGAGAGATTTTGACTTAGATGACCTATTTATATGACTATACAAATCCTAAAAGATGTAGTCTTTAGGGGTGTGCATGGTTCGGGCGGGCGATTCTCGACCTAGAATCGGGAACGCCCACTAAGGACCGATTCCGAAAAATGGGAACAGAATCCATTTTGTTTGTTGCATGGATCCACAGGGAACCAGACATCATCACGGCTTCAACCCCAACATCATTACGCAAGTATGCAACCATGCAAGAAACAGCACTAATTCTCAACTTGCGCAATCACGACAAAAGCAAGCTCATGTTCCTCCATCGAGACTCCCAAGAACACTACTTGAATCCAACTTCAATCTCAATCAAAACAAAAAAAAAGGAACTGCAATTGAAAGAAATGTAACATTTAGAATGCTACAACATTCTCCTGATATGCACAATCCATTCATCTAAACCCGAACAATCGCAATCCTCTAGTTAGTAACCAAGCAGCAAGCATCTAGAGCTATATTAGAGTGTAACCAGTCGAAAAAATACAATACTACGTTCACCACCAATCCAAGTAGACTGCAATCGCCACGCCAATTGAAACTCAACCTATTCTCTAGACAATCCTAGGCACAAGAGAAGCTCAAAGCTAGCATTTTCCTAAAAATAGACTCGGTCCGGTCCGGATGGGCGGGTGGATGGATCCACCCATGAAACCGGGAACAGGACGGTTACCCACTGGTTCCCATAAATTGAACGGGAATCGGACCGGTTCCCTCGAGAACCACCGGTTCCAGGCAGTTCCGGTCCGATTCTGGGCGGTCTAGGCGGATCCCAGTTCTTTTGCACACCCCTAGTAGTTTTCCATCAAGACAATTACCTTTAATTGGGTGATCACAATAGTTACTAACAATTTGATTTGAATAATAAGATGTCAATGAAATCTAATATGGGCAATTTTAAACTGAATGTAGGATCATGTTAAATAAAATTATAGCACAGCGAACAGCAGCCGAAGAACCTTTCCCCTCATTCATTCCTCTCTCGCTGATTCTCTCGCTCGCTTTTCCTTCCAGCCCCTCTCAAGCCAACGTCTTCTTTGACTTTTTTTATTTTTATTTTTTCAAGTTCTCTCTCCCACTCTCTCATAGCCAAAGCTAAGGAAAATAACAGAGCATAACTTGTATAAATAAGCTCAAATCACAACAAAGTGAACGCGGAGATGGATGAAACGAAGATGTCCAGAAACGATAAACGCCCAAAACGGACTAAAGTTTAAGGGAAGTCATGTGGGCTTCAACTTAGGCATCAATACAAACAGTTGGAGTGCACCACTAGGACAAGCGATCCACAAACCAAAACAAGACTCGAACTCACGTCGACAACCACGACGCATGACGAACAGGGATACCTGGACAAAGTGTAAGGGCAACATGAACCCGACCTCGCATGAACCAAATGGCCACGAACTCTGGGCCAACACCACCAGAATAGGGGCAACCCAGGGCATTCGGTGAAAGAAACAGGGTGGTATCAAATGTTTACTTGACTTTTCCTTTATTCTCAACAAACAGAACAATGTGCACGCAACGAAGAAATCAGGAGCACAACATCAAATCAAATAGGAACCGAGGGATCCGATCCGATTCTAGTCAATGTCAGGGGGACTCCATGTTGGGGATGAAGAGTGAACATAGGAATGGGGGCGTGCTTGTAAGAAGGAGATAGCTGCACCGAGAAGTTTTGCAAAATCAAGGTCAGAGCAACTTTGGCTTCAAGGAAAGCAAAGTTTTGGCCAATGCAATTTCTAGGACCCCAACTGAAAGGGAGAAAACAAAGCTTATTGTTGGTTGCTTTTGAAACTCCCTCGGAGAATCTCTCCGGATTGAACTCTCTGGCATCATCCCCCCAAATCTCCGGATCATGGTGGATTAGGATAATGGGCACAAGAAGTAGAACTCCGGGAGGTATTTGTATATCTCCCAACTTGGTTGTCCTGTGAACTGTTCTCGCTGTCATATATGCAGGCGGATATAATCGAAGCACCTCGTTCAGTATCATGCTTACCTGCATATAAACCAATTTGTTGTTAGTCTGTTTTTGTCCATAAAGACATTGAGAATGCAATGATTAAATTATCTAAACCTTGCCGTGTGGACCTAATTCATCAAACTGAATACCATTCAAGTGATCAATATTTTAACTTTGAATCCAAAGAGAACGATCCGTATGTCTTTCCTCTGTCACTAGCAAAGAGACGAACAGCAACTAGATTCAGGTTAGGTCATTACAATTTCCTACAATTTTCGCTTTTCACTTTTTTGTTTGTCCGTCCTTTTTTTATTTTTATTTTTTTGCAGAAATCCATTTATTGATGCGAGTTTTGAAATTCAGATTATATGGAGTTAAATTAAGATAAACAGCAGACAAGGCAACGGGAATCCTTACAATTTTCAGTCGGCTCAACCCATCAAAATGAGGTTTTTGTTGCCGAAAACTTGCAGAACTTCTTCTCTTGCTCTGTCTTGCCAGTTTTTGTGCTTGCTCAACAAAATCAGAGTCCAAGTAAGCAAAATAGAGGTAGTCTGAGCCGCAAAGTTGAACGCTTTGCACTCTTGAATCACATCCTCTATGCTCATGCCGTTTTGATGCCCAGACTCTTGAATTTCTTTCCTGTTTGATTTTAGCAACAGTCCCAAGAGATCGTCATCATCTACTCCTTCTTCCTTCATTGCCTTTCTCTTTTGGTGACTACGTCTTCCAACAATCCTTTGACTTTACGGTCGATTTCTTTCATCCTCTTGTTTAGTTTGGTCGGCAAGAGGCTGCATTATTTTTATCCAAGCCGACTTCAAGGTGAAAACTTTAAACAATAATTTGGGTTTCTATTGCATATACTACATCAATACACTCAATCATTTTCCCCGTTCTATTAAGTTTAGAAATTCCAAAAATAGAAATCTTGATAACAATTCAATTGAAGATTTGCCTCACCAAACATTGTTTTGACATGAAAAATTTGTAGCGATCCCTGTATACTATTTTAAGATGGCAATCCAACCACTAACCATGATTTGCAAATCATAAGAAAATTCTGGAAGGTTACAACTGACTCCATAGATGTTCTCTTTTTTTGTTATATGCATTTGCAACAGCTAAAAGATCTCGGAATAAGTTGTTGCTAAATCTCGACTTACTTCCACCCTGGGATGAAAGCCAACTGCTGAATTTTGTTAGCGAGCCCAATTTGTTCTTGTTGAAGGAGGACGATGCCCTTGACTTGGTCGTAGGTACCACCGAAAGCAGCTCTACAGAGTACATCGCCCGTCAAATGCTGAAGGTGAGGCCACACATCCACATCACCAGCCAAACTTTGTTTCTCCCATCCCCTAATCATCTCCTCACAACTTTGACATGATGCTTCCACTACATGCTGTAATATTTCAACAATTAAAAAAGGCTAAATAAGTTAAATGTATGTATTTTTAAAACATTAAATTTCTGTGGACCACGGCCATAAAATGTGACGAAATTATTAATCATTTTAAGTTCCATTAGAAGTTGCACTTGGTCAGGAAATTATTGGCCCCAAGCAGTAATACCTTCAACTTTTCGTAATGAAAAGCCGGATTGATGATCTTTCTATGTTTGGCCCATTTCTCCCCCTCAATATCCAGGAGCCCCGATGCCAAGATATCTGCAATGCCCGCAGGATGTGGCTTCTCAAATTCATCAATCCGTGAAAATATTTCTTTCAACATGTCTGAGTCCATGATGTTCAGCACAGGCATTGGCCCTAACCAAGTAAAGCAAAGCTTACCTGCAATAACCAATATCTAGAGATATCATTTATTAAGGCGTCAAATGGCTACTGGATTCCATATTTCACCCATTTGTGTGTGTCAGGTGCTTAAACCAGCAAATGCATCGAAAGCACCTGACTTAGCAAATGCATCGAAAGCACCTGACTTCAAACCCATCTAGTAGATCGATTTGCATGAGAAAATGAGCAATATTGGTCGCCTTCTGATGGTCGCTGGCTACATAGCTGCCATTAATTTGTCATGTGACTTTGCCACTAAAAGCAACACGTTTAGTGTTGGAAAATCTGCCTTATAGCAGGATTTGCTGAAAAGGCACCAGAAATATATTTTCTTTAGCAGATTTTTAGCTAGAAATTACAGCCTAGTGTGAGTTGAGATCGTACTTTGTTTTGTACTAGGAAAGTGAGTTTGTCCAATCAACAATGTTATACCATTGGCTGGAAAAATTCCACTGCATCTCAACTTTGATAAAATGCATACCGTATTTCTTGATGGAGTGATGATAGAAAGGGAGAACACGAGGCACAATGTCGTTGGAGAAAGGAGCAATGGGTTGAGATTGAACTTGCTTGTTCATTCTGATGATGCCTCTCAGGTCTTGAAACAAAAGCCTGTAAGCAGTTCCATTTAGACCTTGTCGCCTCAGAAATCTTTCTAGCTTCTTCGGCTTCAACAAAAACAAACTCAGTATTTTCCATGCGCAAGTGCAGAAGGTGATCAGAACAAGGGAGAGAATAATTGAATAAGCCAAGGACGTCTCCATATTCTACGTTAAAAACGTATAACACGCTTGTCTTGTTTCTGTGAGAGGATTTAAATAGGAATCTTGGGGAGCAGAGTTATGGACAAAGGGATAAACCAATATTTTACAACAAATTATTCATTCGAAAGGGTGATTGGGGCTTACTTCCTCGCGAGAAAAAAGCGTAACAGTCGTGATCTTTATGAGATGGTGAATGCCCAAAATTATCTCGGGATGTTTAGGTCTATTTAGGCTAGTTAGTCCATTACTCACTGTTTACTCGCTAATCTCAAATTGTTCCATCTTTTCTTTTTTTATAAATAATTCATGTCTACGACCCTACCAACTTTTTCAAAGCATGCATTACATTTCACTCTTCACAAAACCAAAAAGACCCTAATTATGCTTTCGGACACCGATCGAAGTGGGCTGAAACCGATATGGCCCATTTCCAAGCCCACTTTTGGGCCACTTACGTTGTCGGCTATATGTGCCCAAAAATTGATTTTGGACACAACTGATTTATGCAAGTAATAGTATGTTTGCCTAGGAATGGTGTGGTTTGAGTGGCAGCCTAAACGTCTCTTTCCATCGTTTGCTTCCGGAAGTTTCGTTGAGATTAGGGATCAACTCCATACTACCTTTTCTACTCTTCCTCATGACTGCTTTTTCAAAACGTTTACAATAAGATTCTTGCTTGTGTATGGAATGTTTGGATTTAGAGATCCGTGGATCATCGTCACGACTCACTATTGTGTTTTCAATGTAGTTTCTTGCAAACTTATGTTTTATGTGATTGAGTCAATTAACCTGTATAGTTTTTCCAATTAAGTCTATCTATCTCTATTTCCAACAAATTGAAGTTGACGACTAGCGGATTGATTGATGCCTAGCCAAAATCTTTATCGCTAAATGAAACATTGCCACTATGGAATCATGAGTCATTTACTAGGACTTATTTTTTTCGGGCATGGTAACTGCAGTTCATTGCGCGAAATATTTTGGGTCCGGATCGACCTAATCAAAATCGGATTTTTCTACTAGTACCGTAGGAGCGTAGGAGCATGGGTTTTTATTGATCGGAACCGACTGGCGATGGGACGTGATCGAGAGAAATGCATAGATTCAAGGACTTAAACCGGATAAATAGTTGATGATCACATCGAAGAAACCATGCAGCTTCAGGGACTGCATGTCTTCTTCTTCCTAGAGGGTAAAACAACATAAAGAGGAGTGCATGGATACGGTGGCGGTACCGTGACTTCTCTGCAAAATGGATGCGTGATCTCGTTCTCGTTGCGGAGGTTGGAGTGCTCTCACTGCGCTATCGAGCTCTTGTACCATTCCCATCGAATTCCAGAGACGATAAAACATGGGTCGCGAATCGCTGATCTACAGCTTCGTGGCACGAGGCACCGCAGTGTTAGCGAGAGTACGCTGAGTTCGGCGGGAAATTCACCGGCATCGCCTTGCGGAAGTGCCTCAGAAGCTCCCTCCCAGCACCGAGCACTTCACTTTCACCTGCGATGCCCACACATTCAGCTACCTCGTCTACAGCGGCTTCGGTATGATCTCTCTCTCTCTCGCGTAGCTGGTTTGTCTCTCTTGGAGCTGCAATAGCTCCAAGCTACGTGTGAAAGCTACTTGTGGTCGCGTGTTTACAATTTTCCTTCGACAAACTGACTACCATCTCAATTCCGCAGCATACTGCATCGTGGCAGGTGAGTCCATCGGTCGTCAGATTCCGATGGTCTTTCTTGAGAGAATCAAGGACGAGTTTACTAACAGATATGGCGGAGGAAAAGCCATGACCGCAGTGGCGCATAGCTTGAACAGGGAATTCGGGTAAACATTGCCTTGTCTTCACAAATCCATGAATGCGACTTCTTTGTTCTCCATCACATGATATGCTGATCAGAGCTTAGACATAGGCCTAAACTGAAGGAACAAATGCAGTACTGCGCGGATCATCCAGAAGAGATCAGCAAACTTGCCAAACTGACTGCTCAGATCAGAAGTGAAAGGAGTCATGATGGAGTATATAGAAAGGTGAGTTGGCATCCCTTGTCTTGCTTTACCACTGAGTTAGAACTATGAGAAATTGGCGTGCAATGTCGGACTTATGTCCCCCCCGTCATTTAGGTTCTGGATCGTGGTCAGGAAGTTGAGCTTCTGCTCGACAAGGCGGAGAATCTTCGATCTCAGGTAAGCAATCTATGATGTGTTTTTTTCATCCTGGAGCTAATTATTGTATGTAAGAAGCAGGATCTGGTGTTTAGAAACTGAATGGTTGATGCATCAAGAGTGACGGTTTAGAGGCAACAATTGGATTGCAAACACAAGTATATTACAGGTGTAGTCTTCTTCCGGTCTCCTGAACCGGCCAAGCTACTAGTGCAACCTACTTATTCGGGTCATTGGACAACTGTTGAATCAGAAGTACAAAAGTTTTGCCTATACGTGAACTGTCATTCTTCCCTACTCAAGTCTTGAATGCTCAATTGAGCAGATTACGTAACAAAACCAGGGACAGCCTGAACTCGCATCTTCTTCTCGCTCTCGTGCAAATATTTCCTTTCGTCACATCATTCCAGCCTAGATGCTTTATCAAGGGCAATTGTCCTCTCATCTAGTTTTAGCTTCTAAATAGTTCAGGAGAACTGATGGATATGAACAAAGTTGGGTATTCTCAGTTCAATATCCTCTGTTCCTATTCCTTTTCTCATTCCTTTTCTTTGTATCGTTGAAATATTGCCCTAAATCACTTGATAATGAGTTATATGTGACAGCTTAAGTTTTAGGATTGGACTTCCTTACATCATATCTTGCAATTCAGTGGATTTTTTTTTACTGCTGATCTACTTTTGATTCTGTGTTGCTAGATTTTGCATCAAATTATTCCTTTAAAGCACAAAACAGCATATGGGATGTATACTTACCAAGAACTTTCCCCACTATTATAAGGAATGTCATTTGAACTTTGTGAAGGTTTTAAACTGCTATTGCTTTCCAATAGTCCGCTTTCCTCTGTCCAGTCTTCTCACATCAAATGTACGAAAGAGTGCAAACTGCTGATTAATTTGGAGCTAGAACAAAGACCGCCCTCTTTCGGTATGGCGAGTTGAGGATCTCGGTGTCCTCCGATTGACATAGATTTTCTACTTTCAGGCGCAAGATTTCAGGCAGCAGGCGACCCGAATGAGAAAGGAAGATGTGGCTGCAGAACCTTAAAATAAAGCGGATAGTTCTCGGCATCGTCATCGCTGCGATTCTGATCATAGTCCTATCCATCATTTGTGGTGGCTTCAGGTGTGGCGGTAAATAATGGAGCGACTGCAGAATTCTTTAAAACCTCCTTAAGTTTTGAGTTTTTCTTTCTATACACATAAGTCCTCATTGTTCCTATAGTATAATGGAACAAATTGCTTGTATAGCTCTGTATACTTGGAAGGGTTCTCTGATCTAGCTACGCAGCATTGTGATATCATCAGTACTGATAATTTTGAGATAGCTGAAGTATTATTCTTTCCATTCGAATTAAACCTGACATACTAAACCCTTTTGTTTCAGAAAATGGGAAAATCCATTGAAAGCCTCAAACTTTGAACAGGATGTGATAAATCCTAGATTCTTCAATACGTGCAATCAAGCCATAAACCTTTTAAAAGGGGATATTAAAACTTCATAGAGAAAACTTTCATAGCAAATTTGGAGCTTACCATGACATGGTAATCTGAGAATGTTAAAAATTAATTAGGGCATTCCTCTTTGATTTTCGTATTTCTCAAGATTGTACATATATCTCCCTTTGATTGTACATATCTTGATCGATATATTATCTTCGATAGTCATGTAATAAAACTTATAAATAATCTCATGTATTCTTCAACAAGATTTTATTTTATCATTCATCCTCTCATCAATTTCCTCAGAGAAGTTGTTAATTTTTATTCATTGTCTCATCTTTTAAATCACAAAAATTTTTGTATAGGAATTTAGCATTAGGAGCAAGAGTAAAAATGTCTAATCAGCAAATGTTTGACCAAATCGGATGTTATAATGATATATTAGCCAATTACCTTTAAAGGGTACTTTTTAAGTCAAAAGGGATGTGAAAATAAGACCGCCCTTCCCGTAAAGATGTGTTAAAATCTTTTTCTTTTTCAGTCACTAATTTCAATTAATATAAATTTGGTAATTAAAATACATTCGAGATCCAAACAGGCCTATAGATCAGATGAATTGCAAAGAAGAATCTAACTCTTAGCGTGCATTGACGGTGTCACTGATCTTTTTGGGTGTACGATTTGAATCATTGTTCTAGTTCAAAGGATCGTGCGTTTACTATCCCGGGCCACAACTAGTATACTAGCCGACTCAAGCGCGCAACCCCGATAGTGGGGTGGCACGCACAGTTTGAAGAAGCTTTTGTAAGAAGGAAATAATGAAAACGGATCGTGAGAAAATGTTCTACTAAGTTATATTAAGCAACGACATAAGTCATGTACATCAAGTGACGCCTATGACCAATATAGTAACCATTAGTTCTTATGAAATTATACCATCAAATTGCTGAGTTGCTCCAGTTGGATGATATGTGGAAATTAAATGATGTACATGTTTGGGGTTTTACTATCGGTTTTGTCATAAGTATATAAATTTGTGATTTCTGCGTGATATTAATCATTTAACGGAAATTAATTGATGGTAAATTTGTCGTATATATTTGAGTTTTTGTGATAAGAAAATTAGTTTTGAGTAAATTTTTTTACATCTATACCAATTTATAGTTTTTCGTGATATTAACCCTTTGAGATATTCTAAAAATACTGGCACGAACTACTTGATTTTATTCTTTTGAGAATGGAACTTCTGCATACATTATATCCTATTCTTTCAGGTTGTATTGTTGCTACAACTAGACTTGTCTTGTACTTAAATCTTAGAAACACTAGGAACCAGCTAACACACAATCAACCCCACCCTCTTCCATAAGAAGCGACCTCCTACTACACTCCTTCACCTCTTGCGTTCTTCCATTTGGGCGGCTCATCCATGCGCAGCGTAGTGGCATGGATTTCCAGGATCGGGAACTGGACCTTTTGTAGGATCTGGAAAGCCAAAGACCGCTCGGCCAGTAAGTAGCCCCTGCCGCTCCTCCTCCTCCTCCTCCTCCATCATCTTTGCCTTCGATGAGCATCCTTCGTGCATCGTTCGGCTGTAACCACATTCCCAGCAACAGAAGCAAAACCAGAGCGGAATGCTGCCGCTGCTGATGAACTCAGCAACTTCTTCATCTCTCCTCTTCTTCTCCTCTCTCGTCTGGTAAAACTTGTGTGTAGTATAATGAGACGTCTTGTGAGGACGTCCTCTATTTATATTGAAATCGCTGTGTCCTGTAGTACGAGTTAGGTGGGTCTTGAGACTAGAGATTCCTACTAGGACGTGTGGAACTGGTTTTGGAAAAGAAGTGTTTCCTGTATTTTTTTGGTCAAAAGAAGTGTTCCATTTCAAACATTTCGTGCTGAACACCCCGTCTTCATTACGCTGTGCTGACTCTAACGAGATTCCCAGCTTGCAGTCGGCACTAAGCAGCAGTCTTAAAAGCATTACATTTAGGCACGATTTACCTGCCGACATTTTGCTAGTCGAACTGTTGAGCATGTGAATGGTATTGTTGTAAATAACTAGCTTTCAGTTTAATCAATGGAAGAGATCTTTTAGGTGGATTCATCTTATGACCAAAAATTACTAGAAGGATATTAGGAATTGTCAAAATTGTGTATAGCGTGTTTAATGCTCAAAGTTTTCGTAGATTCACTCAGTGAAGAAGAAACAATCACTTCACTTAAGTGCAGAAAAACAATCACTTAAGCCCCTTCAGCGAGAAATTCTGACAAATAATTATGTGACTTTAATTAAATATTAATGTCTAGTTGGCTTTTTCATAAAGAAAAAAAAGAAAAGAAAAGTCCACGTAAATAATGAGGTGGCCTTAATCACAAAACCAGGCGCACTAGAAAATTTGTCTTTCCCTGTCGTTCTCTCTCGCTCTCTCTCATTCAAGCTCTCATGGCGATCAAACCTCCCTTTGCGGAGATGCTATGACCGCCGTATCTTGCAAATCTCATGATTTGAAACCTTCGTCTCTACGCAAAATTCGTCCTCCAGGCCAAACGATACGACCGTGGTGAGGCCGAACAGGGTTCTGACTGGGCCGGATGGATAGGGACTCCCTCTTCGTCCCTATACAGCTTGGAGAAGATGAAAAGCGAGAGGATGGAGAATTAGGCATGGGCTTACAAGTTCCTTTGGGGGATTGGGATTGTCCCCCACGAGCCCAACGGGCTAGAGTTTTCAGTCATTGTGGAGGTCATGAAGGAGGAAATTGATTTTCTTCACAAATTGGGGCTGATGATCCGAGGACATCAATAACTATCCTCTCCTCCTGCTTGCAACATAAAGAAGAACATGATTTCAGTGCTTGATTTTCTTCTAAGCCCTAAATTGTCATTCCGGGGAAAATGGCAATTGAGCTCAAACCACCTCTCTATGTGTCGACTCTACATTGCTCAGCTCATGTTCATCCATCGCCTTGTTCAAGCTCCAGCCCGTCCTCCTTAAAATCGAGGTGAGGACACGGAGTGCCAATAACTTGGCAGGCCTCGACACTTAAGTGTAACTTTAAAATGGTACTGCTTAAGTGCCATTATCGGAGTAAAATGAGACACCTTAGTGCCACTCACAAAATCCAGCCAAATACCGCAATTTTTCGGTAACCGGCGAGTTTAGTTCAAACGGCGTCGTTTTGCGCGGGCGGGAAAACGCAAAACGACGCAGATTTCGTGTCGATGTGTAAATAATAATATAAAAATTAATTAAATTATAAAGTATTCAAAAATTTTTAAAAAAATAAGAACAATTAAAAAAATTTAAAAAATTAAGAAAAAATTTAAAAGTTTTAAAAAAAATTAAGAAAATTAAAAAAAGGGGGCGGGGGAGGGTCGAACGGGCGGCGGGGCGTGAGCCTCGC